>VZTN01035298.1:5164-26613 GCA_013400515.1 Erpornis zantholeuca | reverse complement strand
GAGAGCGGCGGGCCGGGAGGAAGCGAGCAGACGGCCGGGAGGGGGAGAGCGGCCCGGAGCTCCCCCTCCTGGACCCGCCGCCACCGCCCGCTCCTGACATCCGTCTTTCTGCTCCGTACCGTCTCTATTCACGCGACGAGCAGGAAAAGCCCCAACAGCGAAAAGCTCAGGATCAGCAGAATTAAATGTAAAACTCGTTTCACTTATCACACGGTTTTTCTCCTGAAAACTTGTCAAACTTCTAATTTAGTTTCGGAAGGCTTAGGCAGAACCAGTCCTTCGACCGACACTGCCGCAGCTTCAGCCACTGCCGGCAAGGATACACACGCTGTCCACGTGAACTCCAAATTCAGGTTCTGAACTCCACACAACAATGTATGGTAACTGGTAATAAAAATTTAAGCTTCTGAGGATCTGATTATCTTTGATTTTTACACCGTGGAGTACAAGCGGACCCAGTAAGATCCTGGTACAGTCAGCTGCTGGATAAACACAAAGGTCTATTTTTCTTCTTACAAGTACTACATACTCGTAAGTATGCAGATATCAAAGCTAAGGTGTCACCACCCAAAATAAAAATTTCGGTCAACAAGCTGAACTTTGCTGTGGCACAGCTCTGTGTGTTAAAGCATCCCTGTGCCAAACCCTCAGCCAGCTGACTGCTGCTGGAAATGGTGGGTTGCCCACCAACCAGAAATACTTCCTTTGCCATAACTCTCAAGATTTGGAATGGCAGTATGTTTAATGTTTACCCGATACCATTACAAGTAATTTGTTTCAACTATATTTAAAGGGCAGCCACTCAGCTCTTGTCACATACGTGCAACCCCTCTTGCAGCCAAGTTGGCCTGTCCCCTAAACCCAGCCAAACCCAGGAACTTGCAGCAGTCCAGCATGGGACCTCAGTTCAAATGCAAATTTATTCTCACAGCTGCATCCAACATGAAACACACCAACAAATGCAAGCTCACACTGCAAAGTATTTTACAATGTTTTAGGATTAAATTCCATATATTTGAACACATTCATAGACTGGTGCTTCCCAGGAAATTAAGCTGGAAGGTATCCTCTGGAGTGCTGCATTCCCTGGCTGCACACCCTCCTGACTATGCAAGGATCCCCGAGGGGAAGGAGCAGGAATGGACCCAATTTATTCCAGTTTCTATCTTAATCACAGAATCTTCTGCTTGAGGCCTTGGAAGAAGATGGGGAGTGTGAAAACAGAACCAGAAGTCTCAAAGATTAGTTACAGTAAGCTCTTCAGAGGGCAGTGTGGGTCTTTGTGACAGTGATTTCAACTGGACAGAAGAGAGAACTGGATTCAAGACATTCTGACCCATTGGACCCAAAAATGGAGCCCAGAAATTTAGTCAACAGATCTTTGAAGGTGCATAACAAGTTGGTTTGTGGCTTTGTTTGTTTGCTTTGTTTTTAAGTTAACTTGAACATGGGAGGTGAAGTAAAAAATAAAACACCCTTAACGTTTGAGGCATAAGTCTACCAAAACAAAATAGCCCTGAATGCTTCTGAGATTCCTGTGTAGGAAATCATTCACTGCAGATATACATGCCTCACAGAAGAGGCAATCACTGAAGCCAGGGAATAATGAGACACAATAAAATATGGAAGTATAAATAAGCAGAAGAGAAACAATAATAGGTATAGAAATAACAGGCAAGTAATATCAACACGCCAAATAAATAACAAGAAAAATAGGTAAAAAGCTTAAAACTGGGAAAAAAAAAAAAGGCAAAAATGTATGCTTGTAAAAAGCTCCAGCTAAGCTGAGAGATAGAAGGCTGAAAGGAACTGCCGGTTGTTTTGTATACCTCCATCACTTTATGGTGAGGACACTACACACTGCTAATACCTATTTGTATATCTCAGATTCATGCCTGCAGAGCAGCTGTTAAAGCATGCTGTAACACATAATCCTGGGGATCCATGGGGCTGCAAGGGTGCTGCAAAGCAGCACGCGATTGCTGCCTCACGTCAGCATGTGATAAAGGTCATATCACAGGTCTTGAATGGCCAGTAAGGCACTGAGTGATCATGAATATTTAAGATATAACACTGTAACATTAAGGAAGGGTTAACTTCTACAAAGAAATGAAACAATGCATCAGAATTTGAGGGGGGTGGGGAATATGCATAGTAACCATGCAAACAATCTAGCAGAAGTAAATTCAAAGTGATGCCTTCACTATCTGAAAATAAAAATTCATCAAAAAACCAAGGCAGATGTTAGCTCTCGTTTAAGGCACAATCAGGATGTTGAGAATTTTCTGTACCTTAATATTGGGAATCTCAAGTGATCCATCACTAAATCACCTAAACCAAATGTTTCAGGAAGTGATAACCAACACTTTAGTTTTCAATCTAAAAAGGGAAATTTATCAACAATATCAAGTATTTAAATAGGAAAGGCCTTCTACAGTTGAGCTGAAGACCACAGACATTTACCTTGTAGACTAACTTCTGTAAATGGTTTTCTTTATACAATGTGATACTAACAGAGACAGTTTGTGCTAATTGATGGACAAGTTCTACATTCAATCATACTGAGAAAACTGCACAGCAAATTATTATTTTCTAACTCTAGAATCTTAATACAGAAATTTTTGTACAGAACCCACAATCTGCAAAAAGGCTAAGAACAAAACTAGTCAATAGTTAAAAGAACTATTCATTGTAGGTAATATGGGGGAAAGGATTTTTTTTGGTAAAGGATCACTTTCTTTGCTCATCTTGCAAATTAAGTGGATATGAAATAAGGAGTAGCTAAGAATTATTCTTTTGTAACCTGATCTTTTCAGGCTATAAATGTGTTTCTGGTTATAATAATAATACATAAAAAAACATTAATGAGACTGCCTACTTACTGAAGCCTAGATATAGACATTAAATTGCCTGATGTCAGCATGAAGTTAGGATATTAGGGTGTTTTTAAGCTTATCTTGAAAAGAAAACATCTAATCTCTGTAGTTAGTTGTTGACTGACAAAAATGGGTTTGTCTCTATTGAAGAAAAAAAAGTGATATGCAAGCAGCACTTCATGGCAACTCTTTTATACTGTGCATCAGAATACTTCCATAGAATTTTCAACAGGAGCCCCCAAATTTAAATATTAAGTGCTTTCCTGATGGACACTGGCATTATCAGGCAGCTTGCACATTTAAGCTACTTGAAGCCAGCAACATTTCTTAGTACCCAGCACACAGAGACGGTCTAGTCTGGAATGTGTTTTGGGACTAAAACTTTAAAATGCAGAAACAAGAGTCCAATCTGTTGGGAGTATACATGTTTCTTGTTAAAGCTGTGCGGGCCTAAAATAGTGCTAAAATTTATTTTGTTTTCTTGTACTGCTAGGTAGGTCAACACGCAGGGCTTTTTTCCCCACCTAGAAACAAGGCTACAGCTTCAGCAATTTAGCAACAGCAAAACCAGAAGAGACTTCAGGCAAAAATTTTAACGCAATAAAACACCAGCATGTATATTTGAGTGGCAGCTGTATGAAGTGTTTCATGTTCTTCTGTATCTGTACGTTAATCTCACTCTGAACCCCAAATCAGGTTTCTTATGTTTCAGTACCGTGGATATTTCAGCACCAAAGGACAGAAGAGGGGTGTTAGAGAAATGCAAGTCTGAATGCTTGGGACAGCCAAAATTGTACTGATTTTGCCGGTGGAGATTATTTCAGAAGAATCTCTGAAGATCTAGCTGATCATTTCTGCAGACATCCTATCTAAACCACATTCAGCAGAAGAGGGGACCCAGACTTCTATGAATTCCGAGAATCCTGACTCAACTCCTCCAACAGACCAAGCATCTGATCCATTTTCACAAACACACTCCAAAGCTGTGTTTGTGGCCTATAAGACAATCCTTTAACTCTTGAAGCATTACAGGCCTTCATAAACAAATCAAACTGTTGTACTGAGGAAGAGTACAAAGCTGTGACTAACAAGTGGTGCTTGACAGACACTCAGTTATGCTTACATTACCCTACAGATGAGACTAATGCCTCAGCAATCCCAATCTTTCACAGCAACTCCTGCAGAAACCCCATGGGATTCTGGATTCATATTTTATCTCTTGGAAAAATTAGGAACACTGGTTTACTTGAGGAGTGCCTTAGTCCTGCACAATCCACTCCTAAATCCATAAATTAGACGATTATTTTTGGGAAATCCTAGAAGGACTGAGATATACCCACGCCCTGAGATAGTCCCTTTTTTCCTGGTTATCCTCTCCATGTATCAGAATTTGTCCATATTTGATGCAACAAACAGCTGCTCCAGTCCCTTTATAAGTGATTTCAGTCAGTCCTCAAATGAAGTTTGCTCCTACTCATACAGAGATTTATGACAAACAGGGTTCTCACCCTTTTCATTCTCTATCCAGGCCAAGAACTTGCTGTCCATTTAGGTGTCAAAATGTATGCAAACCACATTTTAAAACCACCTTCTAACAGCATAGGAAACAACAACCTACCCTCTGCTTTCTTAGGAAAACATAATCTTTTCGGAAAGTGTTTATTTAATGTCTAGCACAGGATTTCTTGTTTCTTGGTCAGGCTCCCTAGGGGTTCCTAAAGACCAGTTTGTCTTACTAAGGATGAAATATCATAACAACAAAATAAAGAACTAAGTTCTGTTTCCAGTTTGAGTTGGACACAGCTTTCCTGCTGCAAACCTTCTAACCTAAACTATCTAGGTGAGTTGAAGTACCAAGAAGTGATCTCACAGTCTTTCCAAAATAGCTGGAGTTAATATTGTACAACCATGTAAAACCCAGTCTTTGTTCTCAATTGCTTATAAATGATGATTTCAAACACTTGGGCATCTCACCAGTGCCACGGGTTCAGCAGTACCACTGCAAGTGGCTCAGGTACTTTGCTTAGGCACACATTGTGCTTATGTACTTCTGGGATAACCAATGAAACATATCCAACAAGGAACATACATCCCCTCCTCCTACATCTGCAATTCTTCAAGTGAGCTCATGGAGACAACAGATCTTTCAGTACTTCTGTCATACAACTTTTTCCACTGCTCTATGGCCCTGAAAGTTTTTGAGTATTTTAAAATAATATTTACTAATATAATTTATTGATAATATTTAATAATTTAATAATGTTAAATGATACACAAAGAGTTAATGAATTCACAAGTAAATGATGCAAAAATAGTATTTCTTATAGGAGCAATGCTGCTCTACATTGAAGTGGTTTCTGAAGCTTATTATTTTTGTCCTCATACACTTACTGCTTGCTTAAGGTGTTACAGGGCCTCAGATGTATCCTTTAACTACTTATAGCAAACAAGAACAAATCTGTTGCTTGATGTGTGCAATGCTGAATACACCCTCACAAGCACCCCAACATTATATTTCTTAGCTGTGAAATTCCACAATCACAGGCACTAGCTGGTGTCTCTTACTGACTTAATTCAACTGATAATAAAGGGTTTATTTCAATTAGTCTCATATTTGAATCAGTGATTTAGATTTAAATTAAATTCACATAATTTTCAGGCCCTGTGGGTATACATGTTTTGACAGTACTGCAAGAATGTGCTGCAAGTTGCACAGAAGTTGATTGAAACCATCAAACCAGTACTTAATTGCTTGCTGACACGTACCTCAAAAATAGTCCAGAGTGGATTTATCTGAACGTACAAAAGTACATGCAGAAAACACATCTTAAAGTCAGGTCCATGTGCTGAAGAAACACTGCAGCTTTTGCCCATCACTTACTCTATGACCCCATGTATCACCTAGACTTCAAGAATCCTTCTTCTATATAAAGGTTATTACTAAAATAAAAAAATATTTTAAAGTTTTTAACATAAAAATTTTCTTACTTCTTTTGTTCTGATCCCCAGCCTTTGAAAAACTGTAACATCTGTGCAGTCTCATTAAATACATTTGCTCAGAAAACACAAGAAAAGCAATCCGTAAGCAATCTGTGAAGTTCACAAAGTTTTTGCAGAACCTTGTACTCAATCTGTTCTCTCTTGTCTCCTGAATTCAGCGCTGCAGAAGGTAATATTTGGATATGCAGTCCAGTAGTCCTCACCACTCTTTCCCCAGTTAAATCTCATTTTCTCTAATTTACAGCTTTTACTTTAATCCTGATCAGTCAGAATATGTGAACTTTCAGTTGTCTTCTAGACTTTCTGTGTCTTTTGGTAAGGTTAACAAGATTACTTCACACATTAAAACTTACTCTTTACCACCTTCCTCTTTAGGGCTGTGAATTTCTGTTAGAGAAGAGCCCTTTTGGGCAAAAATAATAGCCTGTTGCCACCAATTCTTAGATCATAGAACCACAGAATGGTTTGCGTTGGAAGGGACCTTTAAATTCATCCAGTTCCAAGCCCCCTGCCATGGGCAGTGACAGCTTCCATTAGACAAGGTTGCTCAAAGCACCATTGAACCAGGCCTTGAACATTTCCAGGAATGGGACAGCCACAGCTTCTCTGGACAACCTGTTCCAGTGTCTCACCACCCTCACAGTCAAGACTTTCTTCTAATAGATAACCTTAACCTGCCCTCTTTCAGTTAAAAGCCATTCCTCCCAGTTCTGTCACTACGTGATCTTATAAAAAGTCCCACTCCAGCTTTCCTAGCCCCCTTAGTACTGGAAGATGCTCCAAATTGTTGCCAGAACTTTCTCTTCTCCAGGCTGAAAAACCCCAGCTTTCTCAGTCTGTCTACATAGTGGAGGTGCCTCAGCCTTCTGATCATTCTTTCTGGCTCTCCTCTGGATTTGCCCCAGCAGGTCCATGTCCATATTATATTGAGGGCCTCAGACCTAGATGCAGTTCTCCAGGTGGGGCCTACTGAGAGCAGAGTAGACAGGGAGAATCACCTTCCTCAACCTGCTGCCCATGCTACTTTTGATGCAGCTGAGGACATGGTTGCCAATATATCAATCCAGTTATGTCAATAGTCTGTAGGTAGGAACTTAAAAAAAAAAACCCACTCAAATCTGAACAGGCACAACCCAGAAAAAGACCACTTTAAGATAAATTCAAATGGTAAATCTTTCATCTTCAAGGTCAGGTGTCCTTTTCAAAAGATACCTTTTTAAGACTGTAGTTTAGAGAAGACAGGCAGACTGAATTAATAATTAATTGCGACTGCTGTTCCCTGTGCAAGTGCTACTCTGAACCATGCATTCACCCTGCTTTTGCCTTGTACTAGCTCTGGCATTCAGCTGCTGCCCTGATGGGTAGGCTTAGCTTGCTAAACTAGCAGAAAACTAACAAAAGAAAGGGGGAAAAGTTGCTAAACCACAAACAAATCAAAGTGAATAGCTTTCTCGTATTATTTGAAAATAAGTTGTATAGTGCCACTACAGGGTGAGATAAACAGCAGGGAAGAGGATCCCTGGACTGGGTAGAAAGGGTGAGGTGTGACGAGCATGCTCTGCCCTCTGCAGCTACATGCCTTCAGATCCATTTGGGACACCCTGCCACAGTGATAGTCAACAGAGCTGTAGAAAGGGCACTAATGTCACCAACAGAGAAAACATCCCATAGAGATGATAATGTGTTAAAGCCACTGAGGGTTTTGCTGCTGTTGAAAGAGGTTCTTGCTTATTTTACAAGGACCACGATTGTCACTTGACAGTTCCTTGCTGTAAAAGAGCGAGGTGCACTGCTGCACCTCATGACCTGTGGCTGCTCTCATAGCTGACTCTCCACCCATATTGTCTTCTTCCAATCTTTACCAGGCGAGGCTCAAGAGTTTATTCTCACAAAACATCACTGATCACTGTCCTACTTCAAATAACTTCAATTAATTCCCAGTGTTATTCTGGGAAGCAATGGCAATTTTGATAATCCGGCACAAACCACCTGATACTTGTATCACACTGACTGGTCTTAGTTAACCTATCTGCCTTCAATTATGGCAGCAGAGAGGACGTGACAAATATAGTAAGAATGAGTAACTAATATTTTGAGAAATGTGATTAGGAGTCTGTAAGAACTGGATAAAAAATGAGAGAAACTTCACTCACTATCTTTGTGTATCACCAAGAAAAAGCACACTTCATTTTTAAGAACAAAACACTAGAAAAACTTAGAGCTGCTGAGCCTACTGGACACTGCAGACCTACTTCATCAGTGACTTCTGCATACCTAAGAAAAGACTTAGAGAAGTAATACAGAGTATGAGGAATTTGTCATAAAGGCTGTCCATGACTTGGGACTTGACATTATTATAATATTAGTACCTTTCCTGAGAGACCAATATAGTTCATTAAAAAAAATCTAATCCTGACAATGAAAATTCCCTATATCCTAAACTTTACAATAAAAGCATTTTGCATATTTAATTTGCCCCAAAGTTTTCAAATAAAATATGAACTAGAAATACAACAGTTGTAGTATTTATTTTTTCTCTTAGTTACTTAAAACTCATTTTTTTCATTAAAATAATTTTAAAAATAAAGGAATTAAGAAAAATAATCTCATTTCATTTAAATGAAGTTCTACATTAAAACAAAGTTTCACTATACCAAAACAGTCAACATGAATAAATAAAACATAGGTTGCCCATCAAAAGAAAAAAATAGTGTGAAAGACAGTGTAAAACTGTCAGTAATGTTCATTTGCAGCACAAGCAAAGTGATCACTGCATTTCTTACAACACTATATGAATATTCCACACATCAGGAAAAGAAAAATCACTAAAGCAAGAGACATGTGGAAGCCTTCTGATAATGTAAGAATATATGGACTACAATCAATGTTAAAAAAGCAAACTGCTACAAGATGAGACCTTTTCTGTAATGGCTAATCCACATTAATAAAACCACTACTAAACATCACTATAGGCAACAATTTACTTTAGATTAATATCAACTAAGCCAAAATACATTTTAAAGTAACAGCATGGATTATATTTAGAAACTGTTTAGTCACTTTCGCCATCAGCACAACCCAATATTTCTAGGAATGCAAGTCATTTTTATTATGCAGCTAGCTGCAGACATGACTGGAACTACATAAAGTTCCAGAAAAACTGGGAAAATTCATATGCTTTCAAAAGCTTCCTGAACACATGAATGGAAGCTGTGTTTGAATGGCAAAAGTCAAACAATTTGGAAACTAGATTAAAGGAAATAAGTAGTGATTTATTTGCAGGGCATCTTTTCATTCCACAGAAAAACGCTTGTGCCTAGTGACCAAGATTTGGTTCATACTTTCAAGAAGGTACTACTGCAATGATGTATTATAAGATAATCTTTTAAAAAATGAACTAGGAGCAATTGCTTTAAAGAATTACTTTCCTGCACACAGCATCAGGGAAGGCAGTGATGACTAATGCGGAGAGGCACTGCTCGGCCAGCTCAGTCCCACAGTGTGGGGGAGGCACTGCATACCAGGGGCTGCTTGCAGGGAACGTGAAACAGATACTCTTGTATCACAGGGAAAGAAATACCGGCAGTAAGTAAAACAAATAAAGTTGCTCAGCCTTTCCTCCTGTAGTATTTTTAAAATATAATTAAAATAAACTGCTAAATGTCAGTGTAATCTTATGATTACTTTCCATATGTAAAGCTAACACTGAATGGGTTTCTTAACATAGATGTCTATGCTGTATTCACCTAAGGAAAATTAAGCCCAGGTCTCTAAGTCCATTCTACATGACAATACGTGTAAAGCCCACATGGTAAAATCTTAAATTTTGTAATAATACTGATTCTCAAACTTTTATCATTCGTCCTTTTTACATGAAAATCAAACATTTTAAGCCACAGTATAGCTTCCTATAGTTACTGTAGCTGTCACTCTTCAATTTAAACAAGTTATTAATTATGACTGCTTTACCCAGAAAGACTTCTCATGCATATTTCTAGATAATCTAAAGAAACTTCTTGTTCTTAGTTAAAAAAGCAGAATTTAAATTCTTTTAAATAGGTATACTTTTTTCTTTTAATAACAATTAAAATAGACAATATTTTAAAATTTCCAGGAATATCTCCAGGTGATCTGAATGAGACACTTAATACATCCAACTGCAGTTTCTAATTGCATGAAAAGTGGAATTAACTAATGTTGCATTGACCACACTTTATCCTCTCAAATTTTAGAAAAGTTACATGGAGGTTCTTGGCAGAAGCTTTGCAGACTTGGAATCCCCAAGCCATTTCTCCCAAATAAGATCAGTATACATCCTGCTAACCAAGGGGATCTCAAAGAAGTCATCTATACCTGCACAATGTAACATGCTTGTGCTATAACCAAGGTTCTCCTTCCAATTGGGAGGGTTCAACCATTTAAGAACAAACTGACATTCCCAAAACTAACCATTAAATGGAATATTTAAAAAACCAGTTGTGATTGATCTGTGTGGTTCAGCTGAAGCTGAGCTTTAAAGTGAAACATATCAGTAATATGGGAAAGGCAAAGCATAACAAGTAAAACCAGCTTAGGTCAACAGTGATGCTATTTCACCCAGTGCAAATGTCTTACGTGAATTGCACTAAAAAAAGAATCCTACTTGAAAGGGAAAGAAAGGAAAAAAATAAAAAAGAAGGGTCAGGCAGGGTAAAATAGAGCCTTTAAAAGCCCGGAACAATTTGCAACACAAATACTGAGGAGCAAGCAGCTTCCTCTTTGAATGAAGCAAGGGTCTGACCCCTTCCTGTGTCACAACTATCCGCCCTTACTTAATATGCTTTCTACTGGCAGTAAAACAAACATCAGTGCTATCAGCTTTACACACACATATGTATCAAAAAAGACACCGGATTGTATTACATCCAGGTCTAGAAGAGATAGAAGATGTATATGAAAGAGCATCTTCAGATCTTTGTTGCCTGAACTGCTCCATAACATTACTTGTGATGAAATAGGTCATAACTTAGACTTCATAAATAAACATTAACTTCACTTTTTAAAGCAGATGCTGTAATAACCCAAGAACACAAGATGACTGCTACAAACTTTACAAGAAAAATACAAGAGGATTATGGAGAAAATGGTATCTTGGCATCTCATACAACTCCAAAGTATGCCTTATAATGCCGAGTTAAGATACACTTTACACATTAATTTCCTTCACAGATGTAAAATATCCAGGTTAGATCTGCAGCTAGCTGACTCTTACAAAGACACACACACAAGTTTAAGATGACTGAATGTTAATTGAAGCTATAAAGGTTGTAATCGTTTTTCAAAAAATGAAAGTAACAGCTGACCCCTCAAACCCTGCCTGGATAGATCCGAGTGGAGCACAGTTTGCAATTTGCCAGAGTTAAAGAAGGAAAGGCTGCAAAGTGAAGGTATGATGTGCTGCTGCAACAGAGAAGACAGTTCTGTTAGATCACACACACATAAAAACACCACCTGTTTTACCTGTTCAACAGTTGATATTATGCAACTCTGACTGCAGAGAGTCAGCTGGGATTTGTATATCCTCTTCCATCAGAATTTTCAGAGAGATAATTCTTTCTTTAAGTGTTAAAGAAAATAATTACACGGTATTTTCTTTTTTGTGTTATATGTATGTTTTGGGGAAGAAAAAAATTATCAGTCTAACCCTGTATTAAACATCAAAGTTTAAAATAATAAAAGCAAGACATTAGGCAATTCTACTCAAATGACATTAAACTAAGTTTAGAAACTGAAAATATTTCTAAAATGCAACTATGGAGCAAAATCTCAATGAATAATAATTAAAGTCTTGCATTAAACTAGCTGGATTTAAGTGTTCAGTGGAATGAATTTGTTTCTACAGCTCTCTTTTTAAAATGTAGTACTTGAAGCTCTGTGTATCATTTATTTGAACTTTGTTTCATCTTAGTGATACTAACTTGCTAGACTTGTCACTTTTAAACCTGTGAGTTAAAATACAAAATTAAACACAGTTATCTACTTAGGGATAGTACTTCTGGTACAAATGCTGACAACAACTTCATAACTCCTTCATATAACTGCTTCATATGACAAGCAACGGGAAATAAAACTGTCCTAGCATAGGGGATACTCAGTAACTTGGATCCCTCTGCAGATGAAAGCAAAGCAGAAGAGGCTGAAGTCAGCTTTGCCAGGTTTCACTGACACAGATCTGAACATGCAAAGAAGAAAGACAATTCACTCTTTCCTGCCTGCATTTCCAAAATCTGCCTTTGTACTTTGACTTTTCATCACACAGAGTGTGAACAGGCCACTCACAAGTTCAAGATGACTGGGCATCCTCAAATTAGGGCAGAAGAAACAATTCAGCTTTGTTCCCTTATGCCTCCCTCCAGCTATTTGCTTTGAGTGCTATGAGAATCACCATGGGAAGGCAGGAAAGCACATGGATAAATACTGGCATGAAGTGTTGAAGAGGAACAACCTCAGAGTATGCTTAGGCAAGTATCTTCACTTGACCCATGGTAACCATAAGTTAAAATCTTTTCAACTGTTTGTAAGAACTCCTAAACTGGAGGATGGCTGATTAAGTATCACAGTGATCTCAAAACTACTAATGTCTGTGAGACATGGTAGTCCAGTCTACGTGGTTTCATTTCTCTAATTTATGAAAATAAACTAAAATGAAAGTTGTGAATGTAACATGGACTGGATATGCAAATACCCTGATCTGCCTCTTCCTAGTTCCCACAAAAAATGCCCAAACCCTGCTAAGTTCATTCCTTGCTGCAGGATTGCCATTGACCTTTCATTCTTGTCCTTTTTCAAATGCAAAGACAGGCTAATTTTGAGCTTATTTATTTCCAGTCTGCCAGATAATGCTATGGAACAGTAGGGATCTGGGACATGGAAGAGAAGAAAGGCCAAAATACTCCCAGTATTAGTTCTTCCCAGCCTGTCTAACAAACACTAGTTGAAGTTTTCATGACTCCCAGGATTCCAAGCTAGAACGTGTGAACTCTGGTACTGGGATTGTGTGTAACGACCTTATGCACCTCCTGCTGCTGCTTTGGGGAGACAATATAAAGGGTATTTCATTTTTCTTTGTGGTTTCTTTTTCTCCCACCTCCCCACCCCTTCCACCTCTGCAAGAAAAAGACTGACATCAGCAGGGCAAATATTACAGGGCACCTGTACTATTATGATGCCGTTAGGGAATATTTAACTCAGTGTATGTATGGGCCATAGTTCTCTACTGGACCAACTGGACATGCATCATAAGGGAGTGCTCAGGCTTTGCCAAACAACCCTCCTGGTAAATGCTGAGCATTTGGACTGTCCTCAAAATTTATTTATATTCACAACACACCAGTAGTTATCACTGCACCAGCAAACACAGCAGCTGATATAATATGGCTTTTCCCCCTCGGATATCAATATACAATTCTCTCACAATTCTGTAACTGCCTTTATTTCTACCTTACCATCAGCTACTTTGGCTTGGTTGAGAGACTGGATTTTTATCTAAAATTCTGACAAAATAACAAGTATTTCTAAATATATATTTTTTATTAGAAAGCCATTTAGTGCTAGGTCTTTTAACAAGACATTTGGTGAAAGGGAGATGACTACTTCCCTCATTTGATCACTCACCTTTCTGTAATTTGTCTGAACTTAAATATTCCCCTCCTCGTAAAAGGATTCTGACAAGGATAAAGCCTTGTGAAGGGTGTGACAGAGTTGTTCTCTTTCCCTCCTGCTGAAATTATTTCAGCCTTTTATAAACACATTTCCTGAACCACAGACTGGATGCCAAGTACCTTCCTTGTCAAAGTTAGGGACAAATTCGCCCTCTCAACTCTGTTCAACAGCTGTTATTCTATGCAAAACAAATCACCAAAAGGAAAGAAGAAATCAGTGTGGACTGGAACTTGTGTTTTCCAGTAGTAGAAGCCCTCAGACTGCAGGTAATTCTGTTCCTCTCAATCCTTTGCATTCCTTTTCCATATAAAACATGCATCTGGAGAAGCAAGCAAAGCAGAATTGTTCCACCGCACCCTGGCAGATGAGATACCCCAACTTTCATTAGCATTTTTTACAGAAAGGAGAAAAAACACCTGTCAGCACCAGGCAGCTTGCTTAAGGTGTGCTTGATTCAACTCTCCTCAGATTTGGGAAGAAAACTTTAAAGAGAATGTCCCACATTGCACATTAACTGTTCTAATCACCACACTAGTGGCTAAAGGAACAGAAATAATTTTGCAGACTTAGAATTTAATTTCCTCTGGTTTGTTTTTTTCCAGTCTCTTAAAAGAGATTTTACCTCAGGCCAAGTGCAATACTCCACCTCTACGGGCAGAGGAATTATTTTGGTAAGAAAATGAGAGAAAAATCAGTTATGCTCAAGCCATTTTTTAATGTGAAAAACCTCTGTTTTCTTCTTCAGCAAGCTGTAGGAAAAAAAAAACCTATTCTTTTACCAATTGCATCTACCCAGGAAGTGACAATAAACCACTCCCTAGTAGTTATTTCAGAATTAAGGCTACAACTGCATTTGGGGTGAATATATGTGAACACCTACAGAAATGCATACACAATCATAGAAACTTATGCATAAATAAAACTTTGCTTTGTTTATAGTCATGACAAAAATTATCTTTATGGTCCAGAAGCCCCAAAGGACTTGGAAAACCCATCTCCAACTGAACTAGTGGCTTGGACAAGGGAAATCCAACTGACACAGTCTACTTAAACATCCAAGTGAAACAAGGCCATGTATACACATTTCTTAAAGTAAAGATACCTGCTGTTGAGATAGAATCGAAGGTTGCAACTCTCACCCAAAGGTTATAGAACTACTAACAGGCCAAGGAAAAGAAGGCAAAAATGGTCCTGAAAGAATTTAGCAATGGCATGCAGCAAGAGCCTGTATTAGTGCCTGAACTATTCAACATATTCAGAAATGACTGAAAAAAGGTGGTGGTCAGTGAGAGAACAAGAGTTTTGGTGTATAATTATTCAGAGTACTAAGGATGAAAATCAACAGAGTGCAAAAAGACCTAATACTGATATTAGGTCAGTGTAATAAAATAGTAATTGACATCAATGTAGAGAAATGTAAAGTGACAGACATGGAAGAAGAAAATGATCTTCACTTTATATATAAAATTATGGTCTTTCAATTATTATTACACAGTAATGAAACACTAGTCTTGTAATAGTTCTATGAAATTATCATCTCAGTGATCTGTGGTGATCACAAAGGCAAACTGAATGTTAGGCAAGAAATACAGCACATCATGCCACTGCTTCCCTCCCTTCAAAATAGTTTAAAAGAGTTATGCAAGATATAAAAACACATAGGAAAGACATCAGGAGTTTCCACAAGTGACAATTAGACCAATTTAGACTTGTCAAACTGGATGAGTGATGACAGAGGAGAGTTATGGTGTACATCTATTATGAACACGGACAGGAAATAATTGTTTGTTGCTGGTTCAAAAACAAACCAAAAAATGAGGTATTTCTTCACAGAGTGTACAGCTAAGTTTTAAAGTTTTAATAATCCTTTCCAAGGGACCCCATAGGTTTCCATTAAGTTCAAAAAACCCAGTGTCAACAGAATTGTTTAGCGGCACAGTGACAAATACCAGATTTTCCTTTTCAAGATTTCCTTTTTTGCTGCACCATTACTATACTCATCTAACTAAACATGCAGCTCTGCACTGTGCTCTTCTTCACACCCTTATCTGTCTGGTCTTGACTATGCTTCTCCTGCCAATGCAGAAAAGCTGAAACTTTTACTGCTCATTTCAGCATTCTTTCCACATACATCTGGTATTAGACACTGACATAAAGATTTATTTAAACTGCAAACTAATCCTTTGTTGTCCTAGCCTTAAAAGCATTACTTCCACGCATATCTTACGGTCTTCATCTATCTAGAATCACAGAATGAGAAACACTTGTCTTCAGACTCATTAGGACATGCACAATACTTCCACAAGATAGAGAAAGCTTAAACAACACACAAGGATATAGTCGTCTCCACAGTTCCTGCAGTCCTATCAACAGGACACACAAATGAAATCCATCTGGAACATCTATAACCAATGCAGACCTTTACAATATTGCTGGCCAATTACTGGTCCAAGTTTCAGCTTGCATAGATGTATTCCTGCTTCAATATTTGAAGGTAGAAGTGGCACCGAAAAGAGACTCTTCCCCGTCAGTCCTAACTAACTGAATTAAAAAGTGAAATAGATTTTCAATCACCAACCTCAGACCTAAAACCCAAAACTACATTTAATAAAAAAAAAATTTAAAAATCAAAATTCTCTAGCTACCCAATTAATAAAGCAGAACATTGATTACATACTCATGAAAAGAATACTTGTAAGACAGAGGGAATAAACTGAAAACAAGTGTATCAAATAATGACACATTAATGGTTGCCTTAAACACATTTCTCACATGTAATGCTTGATATTTTATATAAGTATGCTATTAGCTATACTTCACTAGATGCAGAGCAGATGCTAGGCATGATAAAAGAGTATTTCACAGAAACAAGAAGTCTGCCCAAAAAAGCGGGTGGAAAAATATGTTATTTCCCAGAACACTAGTCAAGGAAAATGTTCCTAGTTAACAGCATCACTAATCTCACAAACGTAAATAGCTGGCAAGGCAACTTTTCTAAATTTTATTTAGGCATCCTAACAATAGGTAGGTTTTGGTGCAAGAAGCTAAATCAAGTATTTGAAAATTAATCATAATGAAAATACGTACTCAGTAAGGTGAACCAGTAGTCCATCACGATTTGCATAACGTTTTAAACAGTTCTTTCACTGAATCATGAAAAATACGATTTTTTAATCTATCTAAATGAATGCAAAAAAATTTATTTTGAAAACAGAAGCCTACAGTGTCTAACCTACCTGTAATAATAAAATACATTTAGAACAAGACCTAATTCAATATTTTACATTTTAATGTGACAATTATTACATTAATATCACCAGTTAAAGCTAATAGCAATAAGCCATTAAGATAATTATATGAATCCTACAGAGGTAAGAAATGGGAAACACAAAGAGCTTCAGATATATTTGAAATTATGAGAACTTTAAGTACAGTACTGTATGCCCACAAATAAAATGTTTTGAATTGATTTGGCACTAGTCAGGTACCAAGAGGTTGTGTACTATTATTACAATGAAATAAACAGAACTCTATTTAAACATAGGGCTGTGACAAACATGTTTGCATACTAGATGAAAAAAATAACATTAAAATAAACAAGAAGAAATATTTTTAAAAATTAAACAGGTATACAAAGTCTAGGATAAATATTACTACTGAAAACTGTGGGAAAAGTAATTTGCAAGCCTAGTACTAGTGAGTTTCTCACAAGTGAGATTTCCGTCTACTAAAAATAAGCAATTTTTTTAAACACCAAATAAAAAAATTATTTCTTCATGAAAGGCATTTAATGTAACTATTTCCAGCTTGAGAAAAAAATAAAGTTCTTGAAATACAGCCCAATATTTAATTGCTCTCCATTGGACATCTATGAACAAGGACATAAGACTACCCTGTCATCTGCCTGCACGCCAATGGACTTTTGTATTCCCCACTACACCCCAAGTGGCCTGTAGATGTTAGAAAAGGCAACACAAACATTGCTGGAAAGAAGCACTTCAGCCTGTCAGAAGCAGTACTTCCAGAACCTAATAAACTCAGCACACTCAGCAGTGTGCATAACAAGACAGCTGGGAGGGCCACAGCTGTATTCTGGGGTCATCCAACTTCCTCCCAGGGCCCAGTTCTCCAGCTCTGAAGGAAGCCCTTGAATCCCCAAGATGAGTTGTAACTCCAGCCCTACCTGCCACCTCACTTGCAGGCTCAGCAACCACAACTCAGGGCACAGGAGATGTTCAGCTACCAGAGAAGACACTACCCCAAAAATATGCTACTTCTTATGCAAGGAAAAGCCCAATAGTTAATAGATAGGAATCAACTTTATGAGCCAACTTACAGTAAAGTTTTAATACAAGGACAGTAAGAAATTCCTAGACTTGTGATATGCTTTGAAAGAAATTGCTAAATGACAACACAGTAAAAATTGTTACATTCAGAAAATTAACTAAACCCAAAATATTCAGACAATTACTAAAAGGCATGATGAGTGTGGAGGGCTATATGCAGTCATGACTTCTACAGACTTGAAATGGAACCTGCAATATTTGGTAGTGGCTAATTCAAATGTTAATTACCTTCTGTAACGCATGCAAATTGAAACACTATTATAAAAAAATGCTACACCCCATACGAAAAAACTCAACCACATCTTCTTTGTCTAATCACATGCAGGAAGTACAAAGAGATAATGGAGAGACAAGACCTGCTCTTAACAGTCCTGTACTCTTGAATGCAGTGAAGAAGCAATGACTTCTTATTTAGGTCTTTTGCAAATTCAGGTTCCACTTCAAATTTTCTCTCTTTGGAGTACACCACAATTTGATATAAGAAGGAATTTGATCTTGCTTGTCTTTTACTCACCAAAACGCTTCCAAACCACTCTTAATTTTGTTTTGGACTTTGTCTGGGAATACGACCATAAAGTCTTTCTAAAATTATTTTTAAAAACACCCCTTCTCTAAGATGGAAAGCATCGACCTTACTCAGTAATATGCTATGGAAGACTTCAAGCCGAATACTCCGTATTTTAATTTTGTCAGGTTTTTACAGATTATGACAGAAAACTTTCACTACACTTCTCTCCTCTCTCCCACTATCACAACCCCCATCCCTCCACCAATGAAGCAGCTGAAAGACTGATGCACTAAACACAGCCCTGTAAATTATAGTATGTAGGAGATTAAACTTAAGCCTAATGCTACAGTCAACCTTCAACAGCTGAGCTCTATTAATGGACACTCCTTAAAAGAAATCCTTACTGGTTACTATTTAAAACTACAACTCTATTAAAATCTTGACTGAAAGAAATTACATGTGATACGTATCGCCCATCACTGCCATGACAACAACACCCAGTTCAAGTTTGTAATGCATCCTTTAACAATTTATCTGAAGAAAAAAAAATACAAAAGGGTTCACTAATCAAATACTCTCAATGAATACACGATGTGAAAGAGATAAGTTTATTTATAATGATAGGGATTACGTGTAAACTAGAATAATAAGACTTCCAGTGCACTGAAAAGCCCAGTGTCTTTATTATTCTTTCAATCTCCTTCCTATGTGGATTTATTTAAGGTCAGCATTGTAAAATTACAGCACAGTCAAGACACTGTAAAGAACTTAATAGAAAACATCAAGGGAAAAGACAATTAATTGATGTTTCACTTCCAGACTTCAGTTTCATGCACAGGACCAGAAATAGGGGGAGGGTGTGTAGGTTACTAAGCTGAATAGCAACTGCATACATGTGTGGCACTCTGTTCACTGCTGAATGTATTATCTTGTTGAATACTTACTGCTCTCCAAGGCAAAACCTTTTGAAATTCAGGGCTCTGAAGAGTTCCTTCTTTGTCATTCAAAGAATCTTTTGAATGAAGAAATTTTCAATTATTGACACATCAACCTAAGGCCAAGTTATCTGTGAGAAGTTGTCAGCTTCCTACCTACACTACTTGTTGACCTTGTAACTCTTCAGATGTATCATATCTGAACTTCCGTGTTTTAGGCTCTCACTGATGATGAATTAGTAACAGGAAAGAAAGCAATTTAAGCAACAGGATGATAGCAGAAAATACCAAAAAAGCCAACTCTATCCAATATTGTGCTACTTGTTTCTAAGGAAGCAGGTCAGCAGGTCTGAACACAGCTCCACTTCTAATTCACATGCTAGACTAGATAAAGAAAGCACAACAAACTTTGAGCTGTGAGCAGGTCTCAGCAACCTGCAAGGTGAAGACACATTATATTGCTGTTGTTCTGAACATCAGACACACATTTTTCAGCCCCATCACAATCCGTCCCTTTGATCTTGGTGTTACTCTCTACATTCAGGTTCACTTTGTCTGATACATCTCTGCAAAAAAAGCATATGCTGTCTTGCTTTAGCCTGGGTTATGGAAGGCCTGTTTTCCTCTCTTAGGAGGTAGAAGGTGAGAGAGAATAGGTCCTAGGTTACTAAATAATAGGTAAGGTTACTAAATCCAAATCTCTTGCTTCCTGGACAAGTACAGAGAAGATAGGATTTTGTTGTTACTGTTTTTCTTGAACATTGCCTTGTCAATCTATCTTTCAGTGAAAACACAAAAAATCCCTGTTTGCAATCCTGAATGAGCATAGTGGCCAATACAGAGGTGACCCACACTCTCACACATATGAGCAGCTATGAGGAATTTTTCTTTATTATATCATTTGAATCAAGTATTGAAATGTGATCTGGTTGCGTTTTATGCAGCTAAGTGCTTTTCTGCATCTGGCCTGTCTATCAGCAGTTAGCCTATAAACAAAGTAAGGTTTTGTAAGAGAATAAACAAAGGCAGAATTTGCATTTTTGTACCTATTCAGAGTCTTAAGAATTGCTGACTGTCTAAAAATATGTCACTCCAAGAATATGAAAGGAAAAAGATGAATTCAAAGGAGTGCTGGTTTAGTTTTGCCTCTTAAGAGGTCGCTCAACCTGGATGGTCCATAAAGGAATGTACTATTCAAGTACTCCAGGAACGGTGCAAAAGATGACTGGTGACCCCAGTTTCACAGTGTCTGCTATTATCTGGGCTTGGAAACCTTACAAGGATGTGGACATGACAGACCCACACGTACCACTGCAGGAACTACAGCTTAGATTTTCATCCCTGGCAGAAGAGAGAGGTTTATACTGCTGGCTATACTTTTATCTTTTTTCTCTGATAGAAAGACTGTAAAGCTACTGAAATTTATTTTGGAAACAAGGGGTTTCTGATTTAGAGCAATGAAAGTTAGAGTGTCAGACAAAATCAGAGTATCCTAGGCAGTAACATAAATAAAAACATATATATAAGGTACATAAAACATTCAATTCCATCTTCCATCTGTCCCCACCCCTACCAAAAGAAAAACTTGGAATCTTGTCAGTATAGCTGCTACTGTTTCCATTTGGAAAAAAAAGCTGTAGGGACAAGACCAATTTTTATTATTTTATTTTATTATTTTAATTCTTTTATGCAGTGAAACCCAAACATGCAACAAGTATAAAGTTATTTAATTAATAATGATATCATAGAACAAGTTTTGACAAGGCTATGAAAAAAGAAAACCACAATAACAGGAGAATCACTCAAAATGTCATTGCCCTTCAAGGGCACAAAAGTGCCTTTGATAAAAGGTCAAATGGAGGGGATAAAATATAAACAATTTAAATCCCCAAACAGTTGTATTTAATAAAAAACAAGGTATAGAATAATTGAAAATATAAAACCAGAATAATCTGTCAAATGTGATACTGACACCTGTACAAAAATCCCTATGCAAGAAAGGTGCTAACTAGTAATGTTCAAGCTAGTGTTAAAAAAGCAAATCATTCTTATTCATTCTGTAAGTTCAGCCTTCTTGTCTTTA
>VZTN01035297.1:338-26188 GCA_013400515.1 Erpornis zantholeuca | reverse complement strand
AGAGAGAACTATATCGCTTTGGTGTGACATTCTCAAAGTTGGATGTGGGAACATTTCCCCAACACTATTATTGTTTATTACCCTGGAGGGGTGTAGAAGACAACGTGGTAACTCTCACTTTAGAGGCATGGGTAAATGTGAGGCCATACTGCTAATATAAGGTATGTGAGAAATGTAAAGAGCTTGAATACTAAAGGAATCTTCAAAAAGAAGTTGTCGGTACATTTTAGGCTTTTAAAAATAATCTAGCTTCTGTAATTATAAGAGGTAAATTAGGCAGCATGGGTTTATTTCTAATGCATTTTATGATTTCTTTTTCCCTCTTTTGACCTTTATTCAGAAAATGTCTTTTTCTTTTTATATATCTGTGTCCTTGTATGAATATGCACATATTCAGCAACACTAATGTATGAGTTTTTTTACAAAAAGGCAAAATGTATGTTTCCCAAGTACATAGAAGTATGGAAACAATTTTGCAGGATTTTCTCCTCCTAGAAATTAATTCCCTAGTTGTAATAAATTCTGGCAACATGGTAGGAAAAACAATACAGTAGTTCATTATGTTTATATTCTTCTCCCAAAAGCACATTTTAACTTACATTGTGTCACTTTTGGACTACCTAAGAAAACATAAAACACTCAATAGCCTTTAGAAAAAAGTGACAAAATCACCTTGTAATTTGAACTTACAGCATTTAAATCATTACTAAATCAAAGATTTCACCTCCTCCTGCCTCAAATGTAATTCTGATAGAGGAAAGTGAAACTCTACGGATAAATTCATTTACCTATTAAAAATAGACAAGATGTCTACTAAAATAAAATGTAATAGAGTTAACATTAGAATCTTTATAGTCTAAATAAATAAAATGTCTCACTGAATAAAAGAAGTGGAAATACTTCCAAGGAAATGAAAAACCAGATTTTGCAGAGAAAGAAATAGTCTAATATTAGCACCGAGTAAGAATTTTAAATTATTATACTTGATTCTTTGAAGTTCAGCACTGCATCAGCTGACTTTCAGTTATCCATTTTCCAATAGGGAATTTCTGCACACAGTTTAGTTTTCCAAATATACTGAGCCCCTCCTGCAGAGAGCTGTGAGTCCTCACAATGCAATTCATATTCAGAGCCATTACATTAAATGTCTGAACCATCTTATCTGGACACATGAACAGGTGCTAGGTAGAGGAAGCTTTCAGTTTCACTTGCCTGAGGCTGACTTTTTTGCCTTTCAAGACCTTGAAGGAGTTGTTAGATTAGTTCAGCATTCACACAGCTTCATGGGTTTTGATGTATAACTATTCTTTCCACAGGAAAGCAGAAATTTCTTTTTTCTTTTAAAAATTTTGAGGGACGGCGGTGTAATTTACAGCTTTGCAGAATGAGCTGGTGCTAGGCCATTCTCACACACACTTCACGCTCTTCTTTGTGTTAGGATGGTAAAAAAGTCTATCATCTCCTAGAACACCTAATGATTAGACTTCAGGTAATTTTCCTCTCAAAGCTGTGCCACTGTGCAGAAATAATTTAAGGCTCATCAGAACATAACTTTCTAGCTCAGCAAGTAGAGCACTTACCTGAGGGAAGGATAGACTTGGATTTGAATTTCTCCCCCAAGCTAGTTGTGCAATTTTTCATCAAATAAACATTCAATAAAAGACTGAAATGCATTTGTTCAAAGGATGAAAAGCTAAGACTCTTACAATGAGGCCAAGAGCCTCCCTGACAGACTGAGCCAGGTTACCTGGGGGCCATGTTGCTAAGCAGCTGAAGGCATTCCAGCTGGGGAGATGGCAGCTGTTGGTCTGTACAATCTAAAGTTGAGGGAAATAATGGCTCTTAATTTTCTTCTACCAGGTCAGATTCTCCAGCTAGATTTGTTTTCAAATAAAGAGCATGGCACCTTTATAGTTCCTCCTAGTTTGTTGTTGTTTGTTTTTTTTTTTCTTTTTTTTTAAATACAGTGTTTGCATGGCCAGGTTTTGGCAGCAGGGGAGCTACAGGTGTGGCTTCTGTGAGAAGCTGATGGAAGCTTCCTCCATGTCCAGCAGAGCCAACAGCAGCTGGCTCCAAATCAATGCGCCACTGGCCAGAGCTGGGCCCGTCAGAAATAGTGGTAACACCTTTGGGGTAACATATTTAAGAAGATGAAAAAGAGTTATGTGCATATATAATTGCAGCCAGAGAAGATCAGGGTGAGAACACATGGGAGGAACAACTCTGCAGACACCAAGGTAAGCAAGGAAGGAGGGGCAGGAGGTGCTTCAGGCACTGGAACTGATACTCCCCTGCAGCCCATGGTGCAGACAGTCGTGAAGCAGCTGAGGTCCTGCAGGCCATGGAGATCCATGCAGATGCAGAGATCCACCTGCAGCCTGTGGCCAGAGCAGGTGGGTGCCTGAGAGGAGGCTGCAACCCTATGGGAGGCCTGTGGAAAAAGATCAAGCTGGAGCAGGTGTCCTGGTAGGGCTTGTGACCCTGTGGGGGACTGACACTACAGAAGCCTGCCCTTGGAGGACTCTATTTGTTGAGAACTGTTGCCAGTGGGATAGACTTAGGTTGGAGAAGTTCATGAAGAACTGTCTCACATGGAAGGAGCAGGGCATGGTCTCCTCTCCCTGAGCAGCATGAGAAGCCATGGGTGATGAACTGACTGTAGCCCACATTCCCTGTATTCCCACACTGCTGGTGGGTAGGATGTAGAGCTAAGAAGGAGGGAGCAGTGGGGTGAAGGCATTTCTAAGGCCTTATTTTACTTCACATTATCCTGCTCTGATTTTCTTAGTAGTTAATTCAGTCTATACCTCTAATTCAAGTCTGTTTTGTCTGGGCAGTATTTAGGAAGTGATCTCTCCTTATCTTAACCTAGAAACCCTTTATTAAATTTTCTCTCCTCTGCCCAGTTTGTGGAGAGACGTGATAGAGAGGCTTTGGTGGGTCAGCCAGCATCAGCCTGCCACACAGAAATATCTTTAGCTGCATATTTTATCCAGAGCTCAGTGAATTTAAGATGTAGCTGTACTCAGACCAGGTTAACTACTCAGTCTTTCAGAGGGAAAGAAAGAAGACTGCCTACGTTGAAAATCACAGTTTTCAAAAAATTCTGCTATTCCGACAGGGAAAGAATAATTGTATGCTATCTTTGAGAAAGTGCTAATGGATAAAGCTTGCAACTACAGAACTTGTGGACTTTTACACAATAAACTTTTTCTATTTATGTACTCTTGACATACTTATCTTCTTTCTGCTGCTCTTGGGCTACATACCTAATTCCCTTTGACTTCAGCCATATTCAAGGACACTTAAAAGAGCAAGAATTTGTCAAAACCACACATGTTTCCGGTAATTTAATGATGACAGTGTAGCTCCGTCTTAATATCGGTGTGGTAATCAGTAGCAGGATTATGCTGGGATTTCTTTATAAATGAATTTGTTATTTATATTTAAATAAGTAATATGACTGCAATTAGGCATAGTTGAAGAATTCTGTTTTCCACTTGTACTCTTCAATAATTATAGCTGCACACATCTCACATCTGCAGAATGCAATGGCTTCCTTCCAAGCTATGCTGGAGTTCCCCTGCTGGACAATAGATGAAGTGAACAAGCAATGCCTAAAGGCATTAACATGGAGTTCAGGACAAGCTAAAGATGCTCTCCAAAAGCAGTAAAATAACCTTAGATACTGTTAGCTACAAATAGCTTCTACTAAACCTATTTTGATGCATTTTCATAAATCTTATCATCAACTCTATGACCCTTCTCAGAAAATTTGACAAGCTGTCACTGAGACACAGTATTTATGAGATAAAAATTTCTTGCTTGATGATCTAATATCATTGGGATTGGAAAACAAAGAGCTAGGGAAAGAAAAATCTGAAAAGTAGGAAGTTTTTCGTTCTGCCTTGAATTAGAAAAATTATTTCTTTCTCCATGTTAAAGAAAGATAGGTCCTATGCATATTATTATCCCTGACACATATAAATGAAAGAAAAAAATTCTGAAACTGATGTAATTGCAGAGCTTTATTACCACAAATGTTCATAAAGGTTCTACTATTTCTTTTTCTTTTAGTTGTAACCACCAATAAAAATTGGTTACTATGCCTATGGTATTTAGTCCTTAATGCAATAGGCAAAAAAAATCCCTATTACCTGCAAAGTGTATGTTAACTGGCCTTTTTTGAAATAACCACACCTTATTAGGAGAAAAACATTTTTAAAAGCTGAATTAGGCTGAAATTAAAATGTACCCTTCATATACATTTAGTCTCTGTATACAAAATAAACCCTATATAAATGATTTTTTTAGCTTTTTTGAGCTGTAAGTGGTAATATTAGTCAATATTAGACCCAGAGTGTTCACATTGTGTAGTGATAAATGTCCACCTAGGTGGACAATAGGTGCACAGTGTTATCGTGTGCACATTGGCTATTAGACCCCAGGTTCAAGGGGATATGAGAGATCCAAGCATATATTTAGGCATCTAGATTTAAAAGGAAGGCAGTCACAGAGAAATAAGCTGCCTGCTATCACTACTTATCTTCCATTGTTGTAAAGTTATGATGGCAATTATTAAATGAAGGAAAAGGGAGAATTGCTAGTATTGCTTTTGCTATTTCTTTGGGTTTAAGATCTTCCGAAGAAGTGATAACACTTCATGAAAAAAGTCTATGATTTTGTAATACTTATTATAATATCCCTCTGGCACACTTTATTGCTGTTGGCGCTGAATCAAATAGGAGCAGTCTGGTCTTAGCATTTCTTTGCTCCTGTCCTAACAATTTGTTCCTGTTGCTTTTCAAGATATTGCATCAAAAAATTCACAAAATCTGTACTGCTACTCACATATCCTTTAAAGCTGGATCTACTGTTCAGACTGAAGTGACAGAGAGTGTTATGTACCTTGAATCCTAATGTCATAAAGCTAATAAAGTCAGTTCTATTATTTCAAGACATAAGTAGTGATGTAGAAGGTCACTGTACACACAAAGTTCCTCTTTGGTAGCTGAATATGGAGGAGTACTAATAAGAACTGGGATTGCTGTGTCTCACCACTGCTCTTATATTCTACCTGAGGGACATTATGTCAAGGAATTTAGCCCAGATAAGATTTTGTGTGCATGCATTGTATACGCAGTGGCAAAAATTATAAATTCACTCAAATATACAATATTGAGAGAAGCAATAAAACAGCTAATGTTGAAAAGGAAAACACAATGCTGTACAGTGAACAATACTCTGTGGCAGTTCACTCTAGTGACCACATTACCCATATAATTCTGCCAAGGTCAGTGAGAGCTTGAGCTGTGTGCTGCATAAATACAGGAAATGCAAGTTAAACTTTCTCCTGGGTCAACTACTATCATTCTTATGCTACTTCTTGGATTTTATCTGTGAATAAGCATTCCTATTGTGCAATGCATTCCCCTTCTGCTGAATCCGTGAGTCGGTTTCAGCTTGTGCCTTGTCTCACAGCATGGAGATCAGTCCACCTTTCTTCGTCCGTAATAGAGCAAAACCAAGAAAGCCCCAAACCTTGCAGTACTGGTGAATGTGAAGTTGATAATGAAAATACAGAACACATTTTGTACTGTGGTCGTTCAGAACATGTTTATTATTCTGTCCTCTTCTGAGTAAGCTGCAGAGAAGATCACCATCCCTTTAGTTTTCCTATACCAGACCTATTTTTTTCCTACACAGAGTGTGCAAGTTTACTGGTCTGCAGCCTTGTGTCCATTCATTGTCTCTCTGGATTCAGAAGTGTGCTTGGGATTTTTTTTTTGGAAGGTTTGACAAATGGAAAAATGGCTGTCTTCAGCACTTGGCATCTAAGAAAACAAGATAGTGATTCTCTTCCTGAACTCTATTAATATTTGGTGGCAGGGTCTTGTGCTTTCATCTGACTTCTGGGCAATGGTTTCTATCTGTCAGTTGCTTAGAGAGGGAAGAGGGACTTCTTCAGGCTAGGGAAACATCTCATTTTCTCCCTTTTTTCTTTCCTGTATGACTGAGAATTAGAAAATTCGGCATCTAGGAATCTGTAGTCTCTCTGGTATGCAGTTATGAGTGAAATATCTTGGAAAGCAACTGCAAATTCAAAGTGATCATCATATTTTGGGGTGTGTGTATGGCCAGTGTGAAACAATAGTAGTCATCTGCTAATAAACAGCAGGTATCTTAGAGAAATATATCACAGTGGCCTTCAGACACAGATATCCCAGCAATTTTTTGGGTGGATGTGGGAGCTGCCTTTGCTGATGCCGACATTTTGCAGAACCAATCGAAAAATAATGGCATGCTGGAAAATTACATTAACACTTTCTTTTAGTTGCCTGCATCAGCACAGCCATAGAGAGAGGCTGTCAGGCAAAGGGCTCTTAAAAAAATAATCCTAGTAGCATTAACATTTGCACAGGTGAAATATGAAATGTAGAAATAAACACTAAAAAAGCACTCTCAAGTACCAGCTCCTCTATTTAAAGGTGAAATGTGAAGGATGTACACAAGTTTTTCAGAATTCCATTTTCAAGTTGTTTTTTTTTTTTTTTCATTGTATTATATCTCTAAAGACATCAGCAGTTCGCTGAATATCACCAAGGTCACTTGCTCAGTTCAATTAATATTGGTTAATATGCCCCTACTATCCTTTTATCACGCAATACTCTTATCATAGATATTGAGATACTTGATAGAAAGGCCATTTGATTTTGAAATTCTGGCCTGTTTTAGTATACTGAGTGCTCCTATGAATCAAATAATTAATGTGGTCTGTAAGCTTAATGTGAATGCAAACGGCAGCGTCCTGGCTTGTTTCTAATCAGCATTAGAGATGTGCCAAACTGTCAACAGCTCATGAGCAATATGAACACTACAGTGCTTCACACCCCTTTGAGTTCATATCAATCATTTGAAAATAACATTTTTTTTCAGGATGAGCTGTCACTATCAATTTGAATAGTAGCTGTTCTACTGGAATTTGTCCAATTTTTCAGCAAGCCATTTGGTACATTATGTCATGAAGCAAACAACTTGCAAAAGCAGATTCTTTTCATGATGCTTGTAGGACAGAAATGCATGTTTAAGCATTTCAAGCTTCCTTTGCCAGGTGAGATTCAGCTTTCATCTGTAAAATCCACAGATTATTTAAAGAGACTTCTGAGACTTTATCTAGTATATTACGATGCAGGGAATTTTAATTTTTTTTTCACTACTTAATATTTTGATAGAATTAACAAGGTAATAATCACATAAGGACTCTCTGAAATGGTTTATATTTCTTTATCTTGTGAAACATGTAGTCTGTATGTTATTTTAAAAATCAGTTTACCAGATACTTATATTACTCCCCATGAACAAAAAAATACCCCAAAAATCATTACTGGTCATTGAACTCCTATATTCTGCATATATTTTATATATGAGGAAATTAGATATATTTGAATCAATTTAATGCAAAATGGGACCTTTTTCTGCTCTTTGCTTAATGTCATGCGCCTTTTCCTGTTTTAATTTCTCCATGTCTCCAGTACATGATAACAGTTACTATCAATAAAACAATGTGAGAAGAATCAAAATATTTATCCTTGAAGCATATCAGGACAGACCATTTAATACCTTTCCAAGAGACATATAAAAAAAAATATTAAACTGATGAATTTTCTTGCAAAAATTACACTTGTTTTTATTATATCTTAGGAAACAAGCATCTAAATTTTTCTAACAAAATGTTTTCATGACTTCTGTGTCATTTCTCACAAACCATGGAAAAAAAACCATAAGCATCATGTTTTTCCCTTCTTCATCTGCAGTGAAACAGGGATTTGGACAACATAAGAAAACTTTTCAGGCTTTATATCCATGCTCATTAAAGTTTTTTGTTTTTTTTTCCAGCTAACTAATCTAAGAGGCCTGAAGAACCTTGAAAATACTTTCAGGACATGAAAATATGACTTTTTTCCCCCTGGATACCTCATGAATATGTGAACTAAATTCTAATTAATTGATTTGATCTTTTTTGTTAACAAATCTATTTTATCAAAATTTGAAGAAAAAAGAATTGTAGCTCTATCTGTTATTCCTTTTTGTAAAGGAAAGAAAAAGGAAAAGGGAAAAAAAAAGAAAATAAAAGATACCCATTTGACTACTGAAACTTCAATGAACTACAGAACCTGATAGTATATTTCTCAATTATATGAATTATGAGAATTGCCACCATCTTTTAATAAGCATTCTAGGGCTTGCTTATGCAATAGCTTTGAATTCCAATCTCTGATTTACCCAATGAGAATAGATGCAGAGTGAAGCACAGAATCAGAATTGAGGTTTAATTTTTATTGTCTCTGTTCTAATATTTAATTTTCTAGTTATATTGACCATATGTTAAGGTCTACTGGGCTCTTATGCTTCTCTCTTAGTACAACATAAAAAAGCATATCTAAGAAATTATCCCACTAGAAACTATTCCTAAGCAAAACTATGATACTCCAAGAGCTATTGAAACACAAGTGATAACCCCCATTTTAAGAGTATTTCACCAAGCCTTAATCCAGTTTTATCTGGTTTTGAAAGTGGTATCATCAAAAGAAATGTAGAAAACAAGGTATGTGATAAAGCATACTAATAAATCAGATTTTTAAAAATAAGGATCATTAGGTGTGTGCATAATAAAGCACATTTTCTCCTCTCAGCTCTGTCCTCTTTGCTTGTGAAAGTGTCTTAATTTATTCATGTCAATCTATTATTGATTTAATAGAATTATGTTATTTTTTCAACAAATATTACAATGATTTCTGAGTGTGACACCTTAAGGCAAAAAGCCCCTTGCATTCCAGCTATTAGATATGATTTGTATATCATCAATTATTGATTTACTGTTCCATCTAGATAGTGTAATAGTTGATTTGAAATCTAGCAATCATTATGAAATTTATTACTGTCAAGAGAATACAATAAGTAATAGGAAACAGCTTAGTCAAATGAAAGAAATAGAGTCTGCACTTCTTCACTAAATGAAGATTCCTGTAACTGCTCTTAGGCGATAGTGAGTCATGCAATGCAGCAAGGTCATACAAGATAGCACCACCCCAAACAGCTGAACATACACACAAATACCATAAACCAACAAAACGTCTGTGCTAGCTGTAGGGTCTGAATTTAACACGATGTGAAATTACAGGAAACCTGGCAAACCCGCGACAAAAACTATTTTAGTTTTTTAGCTATTTAAAATACTCTGAAACAAAGTGCATGTTGGAAAAAGCAGCAGGACAGTTTGAGATGAAATTCTGAGCCCTGTAAGTTCTCAAACAGGAAAACATTAGTGCTTGCTCTATTGACAGCTGGTGGCAAAACCATTCAAATTTTCCACTGCTAGTCGGCATCTTTATTTCAAACAGTTCTGGAGATTTTGTTGTGCCCTTCAGGTACTGGCAGCCTCTCAGAAGAGACACAAATAGGAAAATCCTAGGGCCACATAGGTTTTTCAGGGATGCCTTCCAGCATTTGGAAACGTGGAATTACCATGACCCAGGTTCTGTCCTGGTTCTTTCTTGTGGGAAAATACTTTTGTGCTAAAATCATTCAGTACTGTGTGTGGAAACTGCAACAGTCTTGACAGGTTGTTTCACTTCTGCCTTTTGTATTTTTGATGATGAGGCTAAATAACACTTTATTTTGAGAAATTCAATATTGCAGTGAATTACTTGCTACCAATTCTAGTATTAATCTGACTCTGCATGCAGAATTCCTTCTGAAAGAATAGAAATAATTGTTCAGAATTGCATTTGAGTGAAGTGTCTAAGATTTTCACAGTGCCTCTGTATATCAGAATGGATTTTTACTGGGAGTAAAAGCTGGGTGACCAGACTGTGTGAGGGTATTTTGTTATTTCATAGAGTTTATCATTGTATGAGGGATTTGCAAGGCTCCTAACTAGAGGTATTTTAAAACAGCTAAAATTTTTTAACATGTCACTGTTTTTTCAAGGTTAGAAAGATATCTTTGTAAGATACCAGACTAGATATAAAAACCCCAAAAACCAATAACCCCAAAAAACCCCAGAGGCACTCTTTAGGTTCTCTCTGTAACATAACTAATCCTTTGTCTGCTACTTTAAGATCATTTATAAAATCGAACTTTGACTCACTGAGAGTAACTTCATTTTTATAAATACCTTAGTCTGTGATCAGCTGGAAAAGATCCCTGGGAATTTTAGAGGACTCCTCTCGGCCAAAGGATCTCTTCATGCCATGGCAATTAACTCTCTGTTCTCAGAGCATCGCCACACCACTATGATTAAACCTGAGAGCAGTGTAGTTCAAATCTTAGAATAAGGAAATAAACTGATGACATTAGGAGAACAATTTATGAATAAAAGAAGATGTTTTACCAACATACCTTCTGTAGTTTATAGCAACAAAACAGTTAAAAAATTCTGGTAGATTGGTACTCTTAGGACACATCATGCTGGGGTGCATTATTCATGCTTTGTTACATCCCTGAAATGTATTTTTGTCAAATATATGAATTAACTTTTTCCTAATGGTGATTAACAGCCCCCATGCCCTAATTTTTGTGAGACACTGCCTCAAGGACCAAAAGTTTCTTGCTCTAGGTTGCAATTACTGGATTCCAGGAAGTTTTTGGTATTTCAGAGCAGATATGGGTTATGTTGATTACAATAGTATAGTATAATCAGGTGCAGTAGTGTAATAGGGCTTTTAAACATAACATATAACAGTTCCCTCTTTTTCTTTCACACACTGTTGAAAGCAAAGTCTGTCTTTTAAATCGTTTAATTATGGATTTCAGCATTCTTCACTTGAAGATTTTTTAGAATTATTATTTTTTTTTTTGTTGTGATGGGTTTTGGTTTGTTTGTTTGTTTTTTTAAAGATTACTCATGTTCTTAAGTCATTGAAAGTTGTATTTCTACATGTAGTCACTATTTCACATAATTATAGGAGATATGGTTTGGCCTATTCTGTCAGTCATCCAGTTTCAGTGTCTCTGCCAACATTTCTGAACTGGTCATTCCTGCTCTAAATGTGCCATGTCAACACTTTCCAAAACACTTCAAAGATGTGTCCAGTTGTTCTCTCAGTGATTATTCTAGTAGTCTTATTTTCTAAACTTTAACCTGTTGTTTTTCAGATGCACTTGCCTGTTTGATCTAGCCTGGCCATTGTTTTTTCCATTTGCCTAGGTATTTTCTATTTGTTCACCTGTTCCTTTACATCTGGAGATGCAGTGCTGAAAGTCCAGATCTGAGCCTCAGAGGATAAGATGCAAGTCCAGCTACATGGCCCTGTAAGTTAATGGATACCAAAGATGAAAACGTCAAATCAAGGGATTTCTCATAATAATCAAAGAATTCTCAGCAGCTGTCTTTGCTGGAGAAAGATCAAGTACACAGTCACAACTGATGGAAAATCCTTGCTACTTTTGCTTAAAGAGATATGAAAAAATGTGCTTCGTTTATTAAATGGAATTTATAAAAACATTATATATGAAAAAGAAGAAAAGATAAATCTTTCTGTTGTGAGACAGCTGATGAACACCCTGGAGGTGTTTAGTAACTTCCTGAATGGTGATATACACACAATGCTGTGAGAACTTGACATGAATTGGAGAGTTACATTTTAGTAAAAGCAGCTCAACTATTAAAAATTGTTTTATGCTCAGAAACTGCAATTTCCACAAATGCAATAAATATTCATAACTCCACATTAAAACAAAAAATAAATACACTATGTCATTTCCTTGCTCATGTTCACTGTTATCTCTTGTTTCTTGTGCAGTTTATATTTCATAATAAATTCCTGATACGCTGCAGGGTTACCAACACCATCTTTAATGTAACATTTTTCTTTGAAGGACTGAAATCAAGTGGTATCTCCAGGGCATCATAAATCTTAGTTTTCACTTGGAGTATAGAAACCATAAAAAGGATAAAATAATATTTAAGCTTCAGAGTAGACTAATTTTCAATATAAAATGGGATTGCTATGACAGTAAATAAATGAGCCAATGAGAGTAAAGATTCTCCAATTTACAAAATCTTGCCAGAAAGAGAAAATAGGTAACCCTGGACCCAGGGATATTACATGATAGAGCAGTGTCCAGAAAGCTGAAATGAACCTCAAGGATTTATTTATCTTTTTGAGGTGCATGTCCATACAAGTGTAAAGTGCCTGTGTTCAAATAGTCTACTTAAAAGTCTAATGAAGAATATAAATAACATCTATTATGTGTCATACCAGTGTGTGATATGATTTTCACAGATCAAAGGTAATTTTGCAAAAAATATAAAATATCTATCAGACAGTTTTTAAGAATTAGGTAGTTTTAGATTGTGTTCACTAATTGCAGACAGCATGGTGATAATCTTAAGGCATTAAAGCACAGCAGGAGTCTTCTGAGACACAACATTTTCTGTAAGGCCTTTGAAAAACTTCACTAGTTTAGCAGCTCTTGGAAAACAGATCTTCAAATTGCTCAGGTCCCCAAAGTTCTGTCATGTTCTTTTTCAGAGACCCTCTAGGGTTTCCAGCAGAAAACAAAAGCGGACAGGCTCACAATCATCAAAGAGAAGGCTAGAAAAATCATTCTTTTGATAAGATAAGAAATATGTTTATGTTTGTTTAAAGTATTAGTATATGACTTAGCAGTGGGAATACTTCTAATAATGGTGTGTGAAAAAGCATGTGTGTGATGGGGATGGTGTAGGTTTTTTTTGAATCACTATGACAAAACCACCATATTTGGCCTCGTTTTGTACTGCTGGAGATTGCTTTCTTAATTTGTCTACCACTGTAAAACAAACAAAATCATGAAGAACTAAGGTGGTTTTATCTGTGTTAACCATCTCTGGGTTTAAAGGCTCATTGATAAAATACCATGCACAAGTCGAATTTTCAAGCCTGCCCAAAGATAATTGGAAGCCCTTGGCCAGCATTATTTAAATAATTTTCTTTCTACCACACTGAATTATTTATTTAGATTGAGAAAAGCCTTAAGAGTTCTAAAAGGTTCCTATAAATTGTCTTCAGGCCACATGGAAAGGTACTTTTTATTCTAAAATCTAAATACTGTGAAGTGGAGAAATGCAAAGATTTTCCTTTACAATGAAATTAAAGTGGAAATATTCACTTTGTTTAAAAGGAAAAATTACCTTTGAAGTAATATAGGAAGGTATATTACTTCATTGGCAATTTTTCTTTTTTGCTATGAACTAAAATCACAAAAAGAAATGCAATGAAAAACTACAATGGCATCATACATTAAACAATAAGAATTAGAAATTGCTCAGCTGGACTGAATGCCAGTTATCATTTTAGATGCAACAACATTTTTAAGGCTACACTTTTAAAATCAAACATATTTATTCGTCCGCATTAAGGATCTCAACTGTAGGTTAAAAATGAAAAAAACAAACCCAATCCAATCAACAAAAGAGACAACAAAGTGAATAAAGTAAGAATTCAAAGGAAACAGTAACAGATTTTGAGAAGCTATTTTGTACTCAAATGACTCAATTTGGGTTGGAATGTTACCCATATGATCTGCAGGGTGTCTGTGAGGAACAGAGCAACAGCTTAATAGGAAATGGCATCTGTGGCTTAGGGAAGGACTTGGCAAGAAAAACAAACAAACAAACAAATGAACAAAAAGGTTAAAAAATGCTAAATGGCCATAAAATTGCAGTCTTATGTGAAGCATTGGAGTAGTCTGATTTCTTAATTTTATTTTCTGCTTTTAAGTGAATACTTCTAGATAGAAAGAGATTCAAACTGCTATTTCCACTGAAAAATAAGATCCTAACATATTTTCTGCAGACACTTTACAAGTTTTATTTTATGCCTGTTAGAGTACACCAGTAAGGAATACAGTTCTGTGGCTTGAAAACACAGAGAAATGTAAATACTTAAATTATAGACTGTGGCACCACATCATTGTGGATGTATAGAAGAATGGTGGTAAGGAAGATCAAGCAAAATCAGATAAATAGAAGTATATATAAGGGAGGAATGTAGCAATCATTAGTCCTGACTCAATTGTTAAAATCAGTGTAATGTAGGTAATTCTAAGCAGACACAAGATCGTCTGAGAAGAACACAGCACTTTTCAATTATCCTGAAAACCTGACATGAAAACCAACCAACCAACCAACCAACCATCCAACCAACAATAAAAGTCAAGAAACAAAAATTTATAGTAAACATCTGTATTGGTTTGGCACGGCCTGGTTTGGGGTAGCGGGGGGGGCACTGAAATGGCTCCTGTGAGGAAGCTGCTGGAAGCTTCCACCATGTCTGGCAGAGCCAATGGCTGATGGCTCTGAAGGTGGACATGCTGCTGGCCAAACCTGGGCCCATGAGAGGTTGGTAATGCCTCTGAAATGACAGATTTAAGAAAATCAAAACAAAGTCACAAGATTTTGGATTCTAGTTAGAGAAGAGGAGGAGGTGAGAACATGTGAGGATAACAACATGGGGACATCAAGGTCAGTGGAAAAGGAGGGGCAAGAGGTNAGGAGGCTGTGATCCCGTGGCAGACTCGGTGGAGAGAGGGCCCTGCTCCCAGGCTGGAGCAGCCTGTCCTTGGAGGACTGCACCCCGTGGAAGAGAGACCCACACTGCAGCAGTTTTGGGAGGGCTGTGTGCCCTGGGAGAGGCTCATGCTGCAGCAGGTGTGGTGTGGCTGCTGCTCCTGAGAGAGGACCTAGGACAGGGAAGTTCATGGAGAGCTGTCTCCCTTGGGAGAGACCCCATGGCCTCACAGGGGAAGGACTCCTCTCCCGGAGCAGTAGAAGGGAATCTCGGTGATGGACTGACCAAACTCCTGTGCTCTGTCTCCCTGCACTCTTGGTGGGAAGAAGGGAGGGGCTGGGGAGGGAAGGTGTTCTGAGGGCTTATTTTATTTCTCATTATCCTCCTCTGATTCTGTTAGTAATAAATTCACTTTGCAACTTAAGCTGAGCCTGTTTCAACCTTGAAGTGTTTCTCCCAATCCGTATGTCACTCATGAAGCATTCATTCATTATTTTTTTCCCTTTTCCCTCCTCTGCCCAGCTGTGGCAGGGAAGGGTGAGCGAGCAGCTCTCGTGGGTGCCTGGCTTTGGGCCAGTGTCAAACCACGACAACATCCCAGCACCAGCAAAAATTTAAAGCTGGTCATAAATCAATGGCTGGGAAATGATATTCTCTCATTTCTTTGGAGTTCAGCAGTTTTGACCATGGAGGGTAGATAGCTGTCTTTACCCATTGCAGCAGCAGCACATTCAACAGAATGTGAGGAGACCACAGATTTGTTACAGAGGCCAGGCAGAAGTAAATTGCAATAGCAGCAGTATGATATAATGAAAGCTCACACAAAATCCTGTGTGTGTGGTATATATCTCACCTAAATTCATCCAGATACTTAGGATGGGGAAGGGAGAGAGTGCTCATTCAATCCACATATCAGAGATGTCTATATTGGCTTTTTATTTCAATCTCTGGAGATGCCTATTGCCTTACAATAACTAGAGCAATTTTATAGACTAAATAGGTAGTGTTTTTCACTGGGCTTCACAATGCACTCAGTTTTTCACTAATAAAAAAGGTCTGAATTCTTAAAATATTGTTTAGTTGGCTGCAGTACTATATAAAAAAAATATAAACATTAATAGATATAGTACTGACAAAGCAGCACAGACACCTGACTGTGTGTATTGAGGGCATAAATGAATACAGCTTTTTTACCCTTATCTTTCTTTGGATGACACACAAAGATCAGAAGTACAATATATATGATCAAACAGCAAGTGCACATCTGCACTAACCATGACTATGAAAACTTGCGCAGAACCCAAAAAGAACGGCTAGTTGTGTGATAAATGCAATACTCCTACAAAAAAAAAGGACTAAAAAACAAAGCTATAGTGTCAATAAGCTGACATAATACTGACCACTGCTGACAAATTGCTATTTTACCCCAGCCAGCATCGAGCACTGGGCAGCCACTTGCTCCCCTCTGGTGCAATGGGGGAGAGAATCGCAAATGTGAGAAAATTTCTGGGAGGAGATAGAGATAAAGCAAAAGTCGCACATACAGGCAGAGCAAACAGAGTTCATTGAGCCCTTCTCATCAGCAGGAAGGTGTTTAGCCATTCCCAGGAAAGCCAGGCTCTGTCACGAATAACAGCTATTAGGGAAGGCAAACACCACTGCTACAGACATTCCCCCTCCCATCTCCTTTCTCTCGGTTTTGGATGCTGAGCATTGTGCTCTATGGCATGGGACACCGCTTTGGTCAGTGGGGTCAGCTCGCCTTCCCAACTCCTGTGCAGCCCCAGTCTCATCACTGGTGGGGTGGGGTGAGGAGTAGAAAAGTCCTTGGCACTGTATAAACACTGATCAGTTATAATAAAAAACATCCCTGGGCTGCTGACTCTATTTCCAGCACAAATCCAAAACACTGCCTCACACTAACTACTGTGAAGAAAATTAACTCTACCCCAGCCCAAACCAGTTTGCCAATGCAGAGTCTAAGAGGTTAAAGAAATGCTCTTTTTAGATCCGTGAAATATGTCACACAGGACAAGTTTCTTATCAACACAGAAATGTGAAGAAAATTTGAGACAAAAAATATCCTGACAATAACATGTCAGTAAATACATAAATAATTAATTCATGATCTTAGATTACAGATTTTAACAAAAAAATTACTCATCAGCTATGAGCAATAGTGAACCTAAAATCTCTAACTGACAGAAAACACAGAGAATAGTGACAGGAAGTATAAGTTTCATAGGTTCGGTCAGAGTGTTTGATGCCTGAAATCATATTATTTGGCCCATGCTTAACACAGTACAGGAAGCTCCCAGTTCTCTGTTTGTTGGTGGTATGACAATCAATTAAGAAGGCTGGGAAAGCATAGCCTGTGCAGACAGCAGTGGTTTAACTGTATGTGATGAATGACTGTGAAAAAATGTTAGTGATGGCATAAGAAACTGAGCAGGGAAAAAAAAATGAATCCGATTAATTTAATTAATGAAGTTTTGTGGAAAAAATAATTTTAATAAAAGCCTGTAGGCTTCTAGCAGTTTCATTATCATCTGATCATACACAAAAGGTATGTATTCACATTACTAGAAAAACTGAGACAAAAGATGATGGTTAGAACATAAGTAGTGCAAATCTGTATGACTCCTACAAAAAGAATTTAATGTTTCATAGGAAAAAAATATGTAAGATTTGTATTTTCTTTTTTCCTTCCAGACTTTAATTTCCAAACAAAAGCTAAATGTTAATTGTGAGCATTGTATTTTTTTTCCTTCCAGACTTTAATTTCCAAACAAAAGCTAAATGTTAATGGTGAGCATAGTGAAATCCCAGTTTTCAGGGATTTTGAAGTTATTTTTATGTATGTATTTTTTTTCCATATTAAAGTTATCTCTTTATATTACTCACCATTTTCCCATGAAAGAGTAAAGACTGCAGTACTTTTCTCTGTCATCTTGACCCCAACTATAGTTATGTTACTTTGATACTTATGCAGATATTCTGCTGCTGTCATAAGTAAGCCTTACATAGTAAAGTAGCTATATGACCTTTGCTTTATTAAACAGTGATGGGTCCAGGGAGGAAACATTTTGAGGGCCAGGGTTGCAAGGGTTTTTATGTCAAGGGAGGAGAGACCCAGGAATAAATAGGATGAGGGCAGGGAGCATTACATGGGAAGAGCTGCAACAAACCAACCAACCATAGAGTAACAGAAGCAGGTCCAGGGGAAAGGAAGCAATGAGGTATCAAGTAAGGTAGAAATTTCTAGGGGAAAAGGTGGGTCTGGAGGAGAGTGGCAGGGTGTCTCCACCCAGGGGGTGGTGGAATGGGATTAGCCAACGCAGGGGGAAGGAACAGAATTTGGGAAGGGTAACCATGGCAACTGGGTGTACAGAGCTTTAAACTGCAGCTTATCTGAAACACAGAACTCTTCGCACTTCGTGACACTTTTCCAGCTTGCTCCCAAGCTGGGCCACAGCAACACAAATAAGGAAACCAACAAATCAGAGAAAGTAATTTCCTTGAAGTTAAGGCAGAAAGTTTATGAATTGGTTCAGTTTGACTCTGAATCTTTCAAAACGCAGATCAAATTATGAAGTTTAACAGTAGTAAAAGATAACTATGTAGGGTGTTTGTAAATGACAAGAGGAAAAAAAATTTTTCATGAACATTTGAGTAAATTCATACAGCACACAGCTCACATATAATCTACATACATAAGTATCTTCATATGTGTAATTCATCAAAGATTTTAAATAACAAAATGCATTAATAAAATTCATGAGTGCTCATTGGCAATTTGCAACCACACTCAGAGGCCAAATTCAAAGGATACCTTGTTATCAATGAATAATTCAATGTATTCTCATTGTAAGCTCTTTAAATGAAATTTTATATTATGAATAGATTACTGCCTTGCAGTAAATTTTATTTCATTTCTTGTTTTTAACTGCCTGTAAATTCAAATTAATCAGTTTCATTTTGCAAAGCAATCAGACAGACAAAAGCAAATAAGAAGCTCCTATTTGTCACTAGCTCCTTATGAGAAAAAGGTTTTTTAGCCAGTCCTTATTAAAATTTATTCTACTGGGACAAACATTTACTCATTTAGTGTTTCAATTAAAAAAAGAAAACGAAAAAAAAGAATAAAAGATAAGCTCCTTCATATTATTGCTTGTACATGAAATAAGCCTAACCTGCTGAGTTCCTTGATTAAAGTTTTATAGTTTGTTTGGTTTTGATTTTCAGTTTTTACTTTCTAATTTATGGAATAGTTCCATAAATTGTATTCTGTAACTGCTATGTACATAATAATAAAATCAGAATTATTAGTTTTCAAATGGAAGTAAGAAATCTGAAAACTCCAGCTCTGATACAGAGGAATTGCAGAATTTAATTTAGAAGAGCATATCTAATTTATTCTGAACTCACCCTTTTACTTGTTTTTACTATCATGTTCTATACTTTCCTGATAAGTCACCATAATTGGGCTCAGTTCATTTGAAGAAGAGAAGATCCAAAACAAATTTTGCATTATTTCTTTCATTCTCTACCACCCTTGTAAAATTCTGCACTCACAGTAATATTATTATATTTTCATAACATATTAAACAACTTACTGGAATGTTTTTCTTGAAATAGATATGGTATGCATTCAAGTGGGTTTTTTTTGTTTTATTTGGTAAGGATGGTGAGACTTGGTTTGAAACCAGGTCCTCCAGCTAGAACACTCCTCAGAGTCTCAACCCATGACATGTGGGGTGGCAGCTACCTCCATCCATAATCAAAAGTACACTAACATATACCATCTCTGGTCATAAAATTATTTAAAGACACTGTTTGGTGCTCTAGTTGACTTCTTAATTAAATGGCCAAATGTTTTCTGGAGTGGAGGAGGTACTGAAGAAAAGCTAATTATCTTGTCACTGTGCATGCAACTTTATACACATTCCCCAATGTGAGTCAGGCAGCAGGACAGAAACATGAATTAGAATAAGCTAAACTGTAAACATGAAAAATAGGAGATGTAGGTTCTACTTTAAAAGGAAGATGCTCAAAGGTTAAAACCAACAAGTGAATATGGAAAAAAAGCATATGGGGAGTAAGAAAACAAAACTGTGCAATGAGAAAAAAAAATTGTGACCTTAGCAATTAAAACAATGTATTGTCAGTACTGAAAATCATGGATCAGATGACTAGACCTGCAAAACTGAAAACAAATGCTTAGAATTGAATTAGACATAACATCAACAGCACCAAAAAATTGGCAAGATTGTTTCAAAGAAAGTTTCAATAAGACTAAATCGCTCTTAATCATCAGAGAGACTAATAAAGATGTGTATAGGCCTTAAAAATAAAAAAAAGGAAAATAGGGAAGGCAAAGCCAGAGGCAAGTGTCTAGAAGATATTATGCCACTAAGTTACATCTCTGAAAAGTTTAATACAATCAGACAAGAGTAGCAGACCAAGCAAGCTCTAAATCAGTTAATTTGAAACAATTTTTTTCTGAAACTCACAGATTAAGCACCAATTTCCTGCTTGGAGAAAAATATATGGAGAAAACAACAGCTCACCCACCTGTTTTGCAGTATGCAAAACAGGAGTTGTTCAGATTGGTTCAGAATGTTGTTCAGTTGTTCAGAATGAAGTGATATTAGTGTTAGGGAAGTGATCTGTAAGAATAAAATATAGCCAGCTCTAACATGAAAAAATTTATTTACACACCTTAAATGTTTTATCAGTGCTAGTGTATAAAATTTGCCTGCAATGCAGGCAAGTTTTCTGTTTTAGGAGAAAAAGAGAGAGCTGCAGGTAGAAGCATCAATAAAATATTTTGAGCAACATATAGAAAGCATGAGTTCTGATGGAGAGTTTTTAAAAGTCATGACCATGTATACAATAAAAAGGAAACTTTTGGGACTTGTAAATAAGATGTCCATTCTCAGTGAAGCCTTTAATGGAAACCAGCTATTATACCAGAAAGGCATTTAGGAGAACTAGGAACACATTTTAAGAGACCTAGAAGAGTTTTAGCAGGCAGGAGGAGCAATTGACATCAACACAACAGAGAGAATATAAGCCCAGGAAAATGACATGACAGAGCAGAAGATGTGATCACTGCCCTAGGCACCTCCAGTAGCTTTGGCAGGATGAAATGTGATAAACTATAAAGACACACTAAAGTGAATGAGGCAGGTCTTTAATCCTGATATGATTCTTTTGCACTGCTGTAAAAGAATCAAAATTCAATCCAAAAGGACCAGAAAAGCGATGTCTGCTGGAGCAGTCTCTGGTGGCATTTTCAATGGGCTGCACACTACCCACATGTGCAGTGTCTCTGTCGGAGACACCAGGTTCTCAGTGGATTCTCAAGAACCAATGGTTAGAGATTTCTAAAACCAGAGCAGCTTCAGAGGTTCTCCTGCTATGTGCAGGAGTCGCAGACCCTTTGGTATCTTGGGGCCTCTAGAAAGTTCTGTTATTTGTGCTGAACTACGTTTGCCCCTGTCAACCTTCTGGTCCTTTGCTCAATATAATTCAACCATGCTCAAAAATTATTATCTGTAATTTTTGGTGATCATGAAATTTCCAATCACATTGCAGAGTAATGACTGGGTAAAGTGGGGCAAAAAAAAAAAATGCATGGTTTAAGATAAATTTCCTAGGGCCATGTATATTCATTTATTTGAGATATATTTATTCAGTGAATAAAGAATAATTTTAAAATGAAAACCAAAATGAAAGAAGTGGTTGACATACATCTCAGCATTTCAAGAGTTTTTTAAATCTTCATCTGGATATCTAACTGCTGCCTTTCACTAGATATTCCTAATAATGTCTTTTTCACAAAGTGTATGTCTTCTGTCTCACAGACTGCCTTTTGCATCCTTGGATATGGGATCTCATCAAGCAGCCAGGAAACTGTGAAATACTCAACCTGTTTTTCTTGATTCATCTTATTCTGCAGTCAGGATTATGTAAACTCACACAAATCTTAAATGCTAAAGAGGCTGCAGTAGCTATGATTCTACCTCTTCTGAAGTACAGCAGAAACGTGGAGCTGGATCCAACAGTGATGAGATAGATAGTGTCAGATCACCTTGTGCACTGGGCTAAATTTGTGTTAGAACTGAGGATTATCTAATAGTGAAACAACAAAATAATTAAAGGAGTCGACTTACATTTCTAATCCTTAAGAAATAGCATTTAGGAATTGAAAAGGATGGGAAAATACGTATGACCTTAAGCCTATTGATATATCAAATTATGAAGAGAGTTTAATTTATATCCAACACAGATTTTCTTTCAGGCATTCATTGTGCCAAAATACCAAAAGTTATAAGGTGAGAAAAGTAATGTTTAATTTGAACTATAACAGAACATTTTCAAGAAAACTACATGTTTTCATTTTATAATAACACAGGACCTTTACAGTTTCTTTTCTAAGTTCTATGCATATTTATGGAAAAACTGATGAGAAAAAAATTCAGATTTTTTTTTAGTAAAGGAAGTTAATCAATTAATTCATGCCTGGAAATATTCACAAATAAGAATTTAATCCTCCCTGAATTTTTTCATTGAAATTTAGCTTATTTTAATTATACTGGATCAAAATAGGTTTCAATATAGCAAAGGATAAGATGGCAGCATATTTTTACTTCTTCCTTGCTTCCATTACCTCAGTATGTCATCCATGCAATTAGATCCTCACCAGTGCTAGTAAGTTGCTGAAGGATGAAGGTTTATCCCACATTGTCCTGGAGACATGCCATGTACATGTTTATGACCGTTTAATATATTTAATATATAAATAGTAATTTGCTAACAGTTAAATGGCCAAATACGAAGACCTGACCAACAGAACTTGGTGCAAAACAATACGTTTGGATTTGGAATGGGAATTTTTGTCTGCCTAGGTCTTTCTCCCTGGATAAGAAGCACCTCTTAAATATGAAATTTGCCCAGAGTCCCTATAGAATAGAAAATAACAATTAAGCATATGTCAAAAATCTGGGAGAGGGGAGTGCTTGTGGAAGTGAAATGGCACAATAAGATTATAGGGCATGCAGACACTTAAGAAATGGAGTGTATATTAGACTTTCAAGACAGCCAAAACAAGCTGTGATGGCCAAGCTGTGACATATAGTTATAGAAATAGAATAAATTCAGAAAGAAAAGGAAGATTGAACAATAGATAATATATTTTAAAAAGGAGAGAAAGAGATTTTTAAAAAGATGGTAAAGAGAATTTTGAGATTCACCTTAATAAGTAAAAACAAGTGAAAATAGTTTCAGATCTAAAAGGGAGGTGCTACTAACAATGTAGCTGCAGATGGCCTTACATATGACAGCTCCTTTACAAGATCCATTTTCACTGAATTGCCTGACAGCCATCAGACTTAGGTGAATCAGACTTAGGTGACAGGAGTTGAATAGATATTCAGAACAAATCTCATTCTTTCAAAAAACCACAGGGCTGATACTGCTCTGTATAAATTGGTCACTCATAGCTGCTGCTAACTTACACTCCCCTTAAACCTGTAGCAATTACGGACCTCTCTAGTGGACACCATGTGTGTCCTTTGATGATTACAACACAGCTTGGTGCAATATTTCTGTGGAAAGCAATGAAAGTGATTTTAATGTCTTAGGTGACAACCAAATGGAAGTGAGTCAATTAATGAGCAGCCCTTTCTGTTTAACTTCCACATAGTTCTCAGATTAATAATACTAAGAATAATACTTTGTGCCATGAAATGAACAGGCCAGCTGCTGACCATTCTACATGCATTGACAATGCAATTCCACCACTGGATGGTGACATGAATCTGCTATGACACTGTGTCCCTGGCCTTAGGATTCAATTCAGCTTTGCCCTCAGCCCACTGTTGACTGGCTGCCTAGAGGCTGAGTATAGCAAAAAATGTAAGACAGTTTGATAGTCCTGCCATGAGCATCAAGACATTGCTTCAGTGGTGACAAGTTTTCCCGTTCCTCTTTTGAAAGCTCCTTGAAGGCTCTCTTGCTATACCATAGCCAAGTGAATGTCCTGTATAAAAGAGGAGGTGTTTTCCTTGAGAGTTATAAAGGGGCAGTTGTGATGGGGGTCAGTGCCAAAACACAATCGGTTCAGCATGCACTGTAACAGCTTTGTGATGCTGTGCAGATAAAGCAGTATAAATGCCATGGAGCACTTTAGCCTGAGAGCCTTTCACTGAAGCATCCCTCAGTCTTTCAGCAGCTGGATGTCTCTTTTTTATTTTTCCCTATGCTTCTTCAATGTCCTGATAATTAGTTCTTCAGAAATTATGTGCATTTTTCCTTATATCTTCCTACTTTCAGTCCTATTTCAAGGTCCTTCAAACTCTTCTATTCCTAAATCAAACTCTTCTGTTCCTAAATTCTGGTTCCTTCTTCCTAGATGGTTCCTTAGATGAGACATTCAGCTTCCGGATGTATCTTTTCATCTCTGTTGTTCAGCTAGAGACATTTCATGCATGTAAATTTTATTTATCTTTTTCTCTACAACAGTGATTAAGAAATCATCACCATTCTTCCTAAATAAACAACAGAAAAGTGTCTTTCCCTGTGTATTTTTTTTTGTTCCAGCAGTCAGTGGAGGGGATGGCGATGGTCTCACTCAGAGAACTCTGCATGCAGTTTTGATTTGAAATGGGTTGCAAGAAAATTCCATGAGATTAAAGAAGTTAATCTGAAATTAATAAGAATTCACTGAATATGCAGGTATCAGAAAGACTAAAAAAAACTGGTTTGTAAAATCAAGATTTATAAAAGTACCTACTTCTATGTCTGTGACTTCCTAATTCAGATTCTGTATTTCACTATGTGAAATGCACATTCATTCGAACCTGTAAATAATATTAAACCTTATTTGACATCCATTTTGAAACCATGTAGATGGATACACAGTGGCATTAAAATGTTCATGTGTGAATATTTGCATACTGCATAAAGATGTATTTGCTTACCAAGTGATAAAAAACTGCTAAAGGCAAAACATTAGCATAAAGAAAGTGCTTTTATGCCATATACTGGAAAAACAACAGAATGTGGCATTTCCATAACGTCTAAACAGAGGATATTCTCAGGCTACTGATCCTACCTATGAGATCAGCAGAATATTAAGGCATTTGAAACATATTGCAAGATTGTTAGCAGAGTTAATAAGAACTTGGAAAATTCTATATTGGTGAGTAAGTATCAATAATTAAGATGAAACCAGCACTTTATTGATCATAGGCCACTTTCTTCTATTAAACAATAAAATCATTTAATTTAATTAGACGAGGAAGTGGGAGAGTGCTGAAGACAAATCATCCTGTTGGAGATCCTGACTTTATTACCACATCTGCCCAAAGGTCACGCTGCTCTTAACCTGCACACCGTCTCTGTGAAGTGTTGTGTTGTGAAAATCTATTTCAAAATCTCTGTGACAGCCAATATAAAAATACCTTACTTAATATTTCAAATCTAGTAATTTAAACATTTTTATACCATTCTTTAAGCAAGGATATTACCTTCCACCTAGGAAGGCACCTGGGTTCCTTAAGAGTCTTTAGCCAGCGTATCTATCACTAAGAATTATCCTCATGATGATGTTCTTAACTGCATATATTCATTATTTATTAAAGTAGCTATTTTTATGATGGAAATGATCTGGACATGACAAATAAATTATTCAGCATTATAATGATATTGTCATTGGCACCAGGTGTGAGTTAAAATTTTTAAATTAGTCTCCTAGCACTTTTGACAGATCGTGCATATGTTCTGTAAACTTTTTGCTTACTTTACTGTTTTTACCAATTCATTAGTTTCTGTTACTGTGATGCCTTGTAGAATTGAAGAAACATTCGATAGCAACTCTAATATTTAGATGATTCCGTAATTACATTACAATATTTTGAAAGAAGAAAACATAAATTTTATAATTCAGGAATCAAGAATTTAAATTAGAAGTTAGGAAATGTTCAAAAGGGAACAGAAGGAAAAAACATAATAAGTTTATTTGAAATTTTTCCTTGAATCATTTTGCATGTAGAGGTTATGTTTTGTATTAGAGATTATCCTTTATGTTACATTTTATGCATCTACTTAATTTTGCAACTGAAAAAACACCACTTTTCTATTTATTTAGAGTAGTAAAATAAAGAGTAAAACAAGTAAGGGATAAAGGGGAGATTTAGCCTCATTGTCCTACTCCTACCACAGTGGAAAATAGTCAAAGATGAAGTCTACAGTGGAATCACTGGATCAGCTGCCCTGGACTTTCTGTTG
>VZTN01035296.1:25685-90939 GCA_013400515.1 Erpornis zantholeuca | reverse complement strand
GATTGGAAGTGATGTAGATCCTGTTTTATTGAGATTAGAATGTAACATTAACCAAAGGATCACATAGAGGTGTCAACAGCATTCTTTCACTGAAGGAACTCCATGTAAACACATGGCTCTTTATAATGAAAATTTAAAAATTAGTGAAACAGATTTGATGCAGAAAATCTCTAAAAAGTTTCTTAGAATTAGGAAGCTACACATTTCCATTGCTTTAACGTAATCTGAAAAAAAATTTTGAATTAAACTGAAAATTAGAAAAAATTAATCAGAAGATACTAATAAAAATCTGGTTCTTGAAAGTCAGCTGTGATTAAATAGATGTTAGGGAGCAAAGTCTTTGACAAATACCTCTGACAGCTAATTATTATTTTGCTTAAAAGTTTCATCTTTCAAAGTGAGGTCAATGGAGGAAGATATGTGAAAATGAATAAAAAGAATGAGCTGTCATTTGACATTCTTTGCTATAAAATTAACAATATGCATTTATGTCAAGGTTATAACAGCACAAATGTAATACATTACATAAGCATCTTGGTTCATTTCATGATAAACTTTGCAGCAAAAGTGTCCATCCTCTACACCACAAACTGCAGTCGTTAGTAGCATTTATGTATTTTAGATGGTGGAATGGATAAGAATATGGGGTAGTACATAACCTAATATACATACCAAAGTAGTTAAATAGTGGTTATTTATGTTCTTGATATTGTATAAGTTAAAAATATTTAAAGTTTGTCATCAGCCTAATGTTTACCCATGTTTGAGTGATACGAAGAAAACAAGTAAACATTTTACTTTACCATAGGTTCTCTTGAGAATTATATATGCACATATTCATGTACATGTGTAATTCCTTCTAAATGCATGGATTGAATTCTTTGTCCTATAAAATCATCAGATCATAGAATTATTAGGGCTGGAAGGGACCTTAAAATTTATTTAGTTTCAACTCACCTGCTATGGGGAGGGAATCCTCCACTAGACCAGGTTGCTAAAAGCCACAACTTGTCTGGCCTTGAACACCTCCAGGGATGGGGTATCCATAGCCTCTCTGGGCACCTGTTCCTGTGCCTCACTCCCTAAGTGAAGAATTTCTTCCTAATATCTAATCTATGCCTGCCCTCCTTCAGCACTCCGCCTTGCTCTGTCCCTACATGCCCTTGTGAAAAACCTCTCTCCTAAAATCATTAACTATTTTTCATTTATAACTCTGTGTATATATGAATGAATAAATCAGGTCAGCTTTTACCCATAGACTTCATCAGCACCATGAAGAAAAGGAAAATGCTCTTAATAATAAGGAGAATTGGAATTACTCATTTTTAGGAATTTTTCTGCTACTGTAAATTCTGTAAAGGGTAATGTGACTAACATAAAAGATTTTGAATGAATGCCAGCAAACAAGATTTGGCAAAAATTCTCCTTCTCATGGATTGAAGCAGTTTGTTTTTGTCCCATTAACTCTTTTGATTGAACAAGTGGAAGTGTGATGTGCTTTCTGACAATATAATGCAAAAGGCTTAATTTCATTCCATCACTGAGAAATAGGTTGTTACCTTCAAAATAGTTTTCTTAAAAAAGCATGGACAAATAGCAATAAAATACTTTGAATCCCTTAAAATTGCATGCCTGACAAATATGTCTTTATCTGCTGCAAAACAAAATGATAAATAATTTATTTCACAAAATATTATGGCATCATATTATAAAGAAAATATCAGAATGAATAGTTAAAAACATGTTACTTCTGAATAAAAATATCAGCTGCTGACCCTCTGAAGCAGGACATCTACAGAATTGTGACATATTTTGGAATTTAAATTTTGTCTATCACATTCAGAGTGGCATCACCTCACCTTAAGGTGCCTCTAGTATAGATGTAACCTTTATTCTGGGGTATCTAGACCTTTAATTTATTCAGTCAAGACCTACTCAATGACATGTGTGGCCTCCAGAGGTTTATTCATTCCATAGGAAAGCTGAATGTAGATTTCATCATATAGCTGCATTCTAACCTCATCAGCCAAGTTAATCTGCTGTAATGGAGACCCACACGTGTTACTGACAGGTAAAGGTCTGCTTCCTAAATGGACCTACCACTCTTGTTGTAGGAATCACAAGATCTTCAAAGAAAGGAAAAGAGGACTGCAGAGGGCACCAGATTTTTTTTTTTTTTTTAGCTTTTTGACAGTAGCCAAGCATCATTTTGTACTATTAGTCATTTGAGAGTGACAGTTGAAAAAAAAAAAAAGAAAAGACTCTTTGCTTTAGTGCTAGTATACATCAATGTATTAAAGTAGGTCAACACCAGAATTCACACTTCAGACTGATGAATATAAGGAACAGAATAAAATGAACTCTGGAACTTGAATGACTGACAAAAATTAGTTTCAAGAGAGAGAATAAGGAGAAGTTTCAGTGTAAAGTTGTATTAAAAAAACTAATATGTAAAACTCTTTTAAAGTACTTTTTCTTGGACAGCTTTAATGGCGAACTTTCTTTTCTCTTGGGGAGTGACAACACAAAATTTAGGAGAATGCTTTACATCTCACACAAGAAGTAACTGATCTTGCCAGCCAAGCCATGTGAGGCCAGGAGTATAAAGGTCTGTCTCACAAATAGCAAACAATTAGCTTTTGTGTTTCCTGCTTTGTACTTAAAATAAAGGATAATGCTAGATTAGAACATTATATTTTTAAACCAATACAAAAATTAACCAGCTTAAAAGGTAGGCAAATATAATGGATTTTTCAAATAAATGGTTATCCTGCAGGAAGCATTTTACTGAAATTTGTGTAGTATTCTCTCTGTAAATATAATTTTCTGAGACTGTAAAGAAATGTAATGATGTAAATGTAAAGAAGTCAATAACAAAGAAAAAATCATGTTGAAAAAAGAAAATTTCAAAAAACATTACTAACGTATCTAGGACACAAGGTATTTAATACTGGAACACAATCACATATTGTGCATATTTTACGTGGAATTTAATATATATACATATGTGTCTATGTGTATACACACTTATTTTCCTTGGATGAAGCACACAAATTTCATCCTTTTGAACTGTATGAAAGACAGTTAATGGAAACAAGAAAGGAAATGTATACATTCATGGAAGTAAATGAAGCAATGACTAGAATATAACTAAGGCACTAAGTCATAATTCTTTTTGCTGAGACAAAATTTTTTGCAATGGAGAGAAAACATCTGGTACTTAAGAAGCAGGGTTCTTGATTTTAGCATCTCTTCAGAATTCAGAGATCTTCTGGCATCTCTAAATGACAGAAAATGATCAGAATTGACAGAACGACTATCCAGAATCAATATATACTGTGAGCAGTGAAAACTACCACAAATGAAATAGAAGCATCCCTGCTTATGGAGAAACCAGAGAAAAGTAGGTTGAAGAAATAATGTTTGCCTTTACTTTATGATGACATTTGCATTTTGTCCACTCATACAAAATATCCTCTAGGCATCCTGTTCAGACTCTGACTTGAAAAGCATTGATTATTTTGAGTTAGAAGCTATATTTCAGAGTTTGAAAGGATAATTTGCATTTTGAGGAAAGAGGACTTGTAAGTGTAACTTTATAGGACAGATCTACAGTTTGGTGCTCATCTCTTGTGTGAACAGACCATCAGAGAGGAACAAGGAAAAGTAGATTTCTTAGTCCAGAAAGTTGTCTCCAATTACAGTTATTGCTTATAAAGTATCATTTGTGAACTCTATGGTTATGTCTACAGCATTTAATTGCAAAATAAGATTGTTGTGCTATTGTTCTGTTTGGTTCTATCCTGTTTTAGGAACAGTATCAAAATATGGAGAGCTTTTGCTTTGTCTGAGATGGTTATGAAAGGAAAAAATCCCAGTACAGTGAAATGATGCAAGTACCTCACAGCTGTGGGCTAGAGATAGTCTGAAATTGCAAGTCATTCAGACTGTTGACAGCTGATCCAATGATCCATTAAATAGTCCAGATTTATGCTAGTAAGAGCCTGTATTCCCCAAAAGTGGGTAGCCATAACCAAGCTATGAGTGGGCTGTGGTCCATTCCATGGCTGGAAGTTGTTTAGGAGACCATTAGCAGACAGTGTCTTCCAGAAATTGGAATGGGCCCAGCTACCTGGGCCTGGGGAGAAAACTTCCAGGGACTGCTCACACAGGCATACCTGGAGGGAGATGTCAGGACTTGTGAGTCTGCTCTGTTTGCTTTGTCAAAGTCCCCCAATTTGCTGCTGTTGTCTTTTTTTACCTTTCTCCCATCATCTGGCTTGCACAAAATCTTTGTGCATCCCTTCTCCATTTCTTCAGATCTTCTGCAAGTTTTTGTACTTTTCCTGTTGCCTTCCCACCCTATGTTTGTGACTAACATTGCCTCTGCTGCTACTGCTGATCTTCATTTGCCACTGATTTTTCTGTTCTGTTCTTAGCAGAACTGCACCACCATGTTGGGACCCTGGATGACCCCAAGACACTTCTGTCTCTACACAAATGGTCAGTAGTTCAAATCTGCTTCTGCTTCTGCTTCTGGCCTTGTATGAAACAATCTAGTTTTAATCTATTAGCTGAGTCTATTTGGGGAAGTTCTATGTTGCATCACAATTCACGTCAAGATCAGCAAGGAAGAATCTGACTGAAAACCTCTGTCTGACGCAACACAGTTTTTACAGTCCTCAGGGGTTTGCCCGGCAGCTCTGGGGGGAGACCGCGCTGCACTGATCATGGGCGCCAGAAGCTCTCCCGCGTTTCCTGCTTCGGGGAAATCTCTCCGTGCCTTCTCTCCGGCACTGTTCTCAGCTTGCCTTAGCTCAACTGCCCTTGGAGGCTGCACTCCAAACCAGTTGCACCGATGGGTAGAAGCGAAAGACGAGAACAGACCCTTCTGCTGCTATGTCCCAAGAGTTTATTGTCTCGGGGGGAGCAGGACAAAAGCGAACCAAAAGAGCCAAAAGAGCCAACAAAACAGGGGTGCACAGCTTTTTAAAGAGGGGGAAAACAAGGGGTGTTCACAATACAGGGACCAATCCGGCTAGCTTAGGGGCGGAGGGCAGGGAGGGATTACATTTTTCAGGACCAACAGGGTTACAATCAAGGTGACTGACACTTAAGGCAACCACAGGGGCATTGAGTTTTAGGAGAATTCCCAAGGGCAGTGTCTGGGACTCTGGGGATTGACAAGCCTGAGAGAAAAGGGTTTGGGTGACTGACAGGGATCTCTCTGGAACACAGGAGGGGTTTCTTCCTTATCTGATGGAGATGGGAGGGTGGAGGGAAGGAGTTTGGGGAGAACACTTTACTATGGAAGGAGCCGGGGTTGGGGGGTAACAGAACATACCAACTTTTAAACAGTAACTTCAATTTAACATTGCATACAAATGAGAAGCTAAATGCAATCAAACATTAACAGTCCAGACCACATCACCACATCTGTCTTTGGAGATTATTAAAAAATTAACTTTGTAATTTGAAGCAGTCTAAATATACTGGGTATCTGGATAGTGGAGCAAGCATAACAAGGTGAGTGCTCTAACAGTCCTAGGAAAACAAAAATAGGAATAAGCCCTTTCTGAATCATGTGATTTTTGGCATGAGATATGCCCTCTAAGTCAGCTCAGCCATAAACACTGGGTTGATTAGCCTTAGGTCTTATTTATGGGCTTTCCCAGCAGTGTGACCCATCAGGATCTAAGTTGTTCTTTTTGATTTCGATAGATTTTCTCGGCCTTTAAGCTGTTAGATTGCCATTTTATGTTATGTACTTACATGAGTTAGAAACAGTAGCAGAGAAAAACAACCAAATCTTGTAAAAAATCAGATTTTACCAGTGAACCTAAACTATACTGGGGATGCTGTTGAAATAAACTGTCATCTTTGCCTTCTGCAAAATTGAAGGCTTAAAATGAAAGTGTCTTCTTCAAGTAACACACAAAATAATTTACATGCAATGACATGGTTTTTCTTATCCACATAAGCCCATCTGTGCCATAGAGAATATGACAGAAATAGAAATTGTAAGGCAAGGGGGAAAAGCTATCTATCTACCATATCGATGTTCATATAGTAGGACAACTGAAGTAGCACATGAGCAGTATAAAGCTCTGCCTATTAGCTTGGTGAGAGCGGTGGAGCATGTTCTGTGCCCTGGCTGGTCCATTTCTGTATTGATTTTGAAACAGTGTCACAGCTGAGTGATGGTCTTGGTTAATCTGTACTGTAAATGGGACCTCTGGTTTCTTTAACATGGTTTATCCAACAGCATGCCAATAAAGACATAAGCAAATAAAGGTAGAGAGGCCCCTCCAAAGCAGCTTTCTTCAACTAATGGCAATTACTTCCTGTACAGCCATCAGAAATCTGCCTACCCAGCTTCTCCAGACTGGTAGCCAGAGTCATGTTTGTAGTTATCCAGGCTCGTATCCATAGAGAAGCTTGAGGAAGTCTCTTTTCTTAAATCACAATGCTTTGTGGTATCATTTTGTACATGGCAAACTCCATAAACCCAATACCTTTCTTTCTTTGATATTTACCTTCTGAAGCCATTATGGGACCTGTCTCTGGCTTTCATTCATTGCAGGACTAGCACAAGGATCCTTTTCATATGTGTTCTATGAGTGGCTGGAATTGGAGGAAGGGCAGACCAAATGGCAAATTTGCATTAAAAGTTTTGGCTGTAATTGTCCATTTGGTTCTGCAGGTCAAAACAAGATTTTTTTTCCTCTATGTTACAAAAAAGTTTTTTAACCTGTAAGGGACACAGAATTGCAGTTCCAGAAGTAATACTGTATGGTAGCAGCCATTTATAGCACAGGCCAAACCACTGTTGGAACTGGGTGTTCTGATCAAACTGATAATCTTGTTTGTTGAGGTTTCCTCCTCACATAGAGTATGTATGATCATGTCTTACCTGTTTAGAGATGCAGAGAAAGGATTGCTGAAGTTACAGGATCCTCCTTTCTTTCTACTGTAGTAAAGGCTTGTATTTTAAATTTTACTTGAAATAAGCACTTCCTTTTGAGTTTGAAAACAGAATGAAAAGCTGTACTTTTTTTTTTTTTTTGTCCTGCTGTGCCTAGTTACTATGCCAAGCATCTATTCACAATCCCCTGTACTATACTATGACAACAGAGGGAGACCTTCCATTTAAACTACATTATTTCCTGGGAAACAGGAAATAAAACATAATTAAAACATAATTTTAGTGCCTTCAAACCCCATGAAAGATCTATAGTTTGTACAATTTAGCTTTTTGAAGAGTCTTATGACCTCAAGGCAGATCTTCAATGTGATGTGTTGTTGTGCTGGAATTGCTGACAATTTTAAATGTCTTAAATTCCAAGGAGAAAAAGAAGTATGATATTTTAGTAGTGCTATAGCGGTTTAGATAGCTATGGTTAAATATAATGAGCAGAGATTGCCATTTTTTTCCAAGTGACTGAATATTTGTTTGTTTATCTTAAGTACTGTTCTCCTCAACTCTTGTTTTAGCAAAACAAACGCAACCTGCTAACTGAACAAAACAATGGTGAGACAATAATGTGGAATTTTAGCTGTTTTCCGAGTAATGAATTACGTTCCTCAATGCCGGAACAATATACGGTCTAAAATCCAAGAGCATTTTCCTTCTAAAAACCTCACAGAATCCAGAGACTTGATGTGAAGAACCAAAGGGTAAGTTATATGTTTTGCTTATATCTATGGCCTTTATTTTTGTTCTTCTTAAATAGCAGATGTGATCACATTGAATATTGCCTTGTGCCTCAGAAACCCATCTATGAATTTCTTTGTGGGATGGGAATGCTTACCTGTCAAGGGCCTGGGCCCCCGTTGGGGTTGGAACCCCCAGTTCCAACCCCTGTCCTCTGCCCTGGGGCTTTACTTCCTTTGGTTTGTCATGTCGGAAAAAATGCAGCAAGAGATCTTCTTCTGCTGTTTCAGAGTTGTTTTTATTTGTCTTATCAAAACCTCAGAGGGAGAGACAGCATCCCCCGAGAAAACCAGGGCAAAAGAGGCAATGGCTGCAGATCAGCAGCTACCTTTTATATCTAACTAACAACCATTCAAGAAACAATATGTATCTTATTTTCTTTTCAACACCAGTAAACCCTCATCTTATTGATATGTCTTTTCAATGCTAACTTTTTTCCACCAACCAACACACCACAGGAGCTGGTGTCAGAGAAGAGAGGAAGAGAATGAGGAGAGAGGAGAAAAAGAAAGAAGGAAAAACCACACCCAAAAATCTCCATCTTGTCCCTATGTAATACATAGAGCAAGAACCTAAAAACTACAACTAAACTCTCTGTGGTACACTAAACAAAAATCTCTTCACCTCTCTGGTGCACTCAGGTTCTCCCAAAAGTGGAGGGAGCTTCTCCAAAAGCCTAGGTCACTGGCTAGGCCACTTTTGAGGAGCTCTGGGGCTATAAAGAAACCACCAGAGGAGCAGGAGAAGCTTTCAGGCTTCCCTGGACTCCGACACTTACCTGCCTATCACTCAGATCTCTCCTTCTTAACCATCGCCTGATAACACTTCCCATTTATTTCACCTCTAATTAAAAAAACCCCATAAGTTTATAATCTAATTCTGAAAAAATCAGAAATGCAGTTCTGTATTATCACAGGATAAACTGAATTGGACTAAACCCTCAAAGTGGAGTCCAGCTCCTGGCCCTGCATAGCACCATCCCCAAGAGTCAATGCATGAGCCCAAGAGTGTCAGTCAAACACTTCACTTATAGAACTCTGTCAGGCTTGGTGCTGTGACCTCTACCCTGGGGAGCCTGTTCCTGTGCCCAACCACCCTCTGGGGGAAGAACCTTTGTCCAATATCCAACCTAAACCTCCTCTAAGACAGCTTCAGGCCATTCCTTCAGGCCCTGTCACTGATCAACAGACAGAAAAGATCAGTGCCTGCCCCTTCTCTTCCCCTCATGATGAAGCTGTAACTGCAATGAGGCCTCCACTCAGTCTCCTCCAGCCTCAAACAAGTGCTCTCAGCCGCTCCTCACTCAGCTTCCCCTCAAGGCCCTTCACCATCTTCGTTGCCTTGCTTTGGATGTTCTCTAAGAGCTTTAGATCTTCCTATGTTGTGGCACCCAGAACTGCCCCCAGCACTGGAGGTGAGGCTGCCCCAGTGCAGAGCAGAGCAGGACAATCCCCTCCCTTGCCCAGCTGGTGATGCTGTGCCTGATGCACCCCAGGACCCGCTTGGACCTCCTGGCTGCCAGGACACTGCTGACTCATGTTCAGCTTTCCATCGACCAGGACCCAGGTCCCTTTCCTGGCACTGCTTTCCAGCATCTCATTCCCCAGTCTGTACATCCAGGGTTGCCCCATCCCAGGTGCACAATCTGGCACTTTCTCTTGCTGAACTTCATATTTTACCTTGATTTTTTTTGGATGTAGGAGTTTAGAATCTGAACAAAGTTCTCCCCACAAAGTAGATTCAGATAAGAAACTTATTTCAGTTTCTCATTCTGAACATTAACTTGGGACCAATTGTTTCAGTTTACAAAACCAAACTTACTTGCACACAAGAAACAAACAAACAATCCCCTGGATATATGTTGGAATGCGGAGAGGTTTTCTTCAATAGCAGCACACATGGAGTTAATTGTAGATAACTGGGAGAGCAAAGTGCTTCCCACTGTAAGGTGTGATCAGGTTATTTACCACCTGAAGAACCTGAATGTACAGAAGTCTGTGGGGCCCGATGAGATGCATCTCAGAGTCCTGAAGGGATTGACTTATGTAGTTGTCAAGCCACTTTCCATGATATTTGAAAATTCTATGATTCTGTGAAAAGTAATGGTAGTCAGGTGAGGTCCAAGATGACTGGAAAAAGGGAAATATAGTACCCATCTTTAAAAAGGGTAGAAGGAGGACCCTGAGAAGCACAAACCCGTCAATCTCCCCTGTGCCTGGGGAGATCATGGAACAAATCCTCCTAGTAAGGCAAATGGAGAACTGGGAGGTGATTTGAGACAGCCAGCACAGTGACACCATGGACAAGTCCTGCCTGACCAATCTAGTGACCTCCTATGATGGGGTGACTGAATAAGTATTCCCTGAACAAGGGAAGGGCTATAATCAATCTGGACTTCTGTAAAGCCTTTGACAGAGACCCCCAGAATATCTTGCTCTCTAAATTGCTTGTTTTCTGTGTAAATCTCCACTGAATTTAGTTGATTTTAAATTCCCATGTGGAAGACATATTTATCTTCTAGAATTTCAGACCCTACTGAAGAATTAAAATTCCACTTCCAAGAGATATTTTTGTCATAGTGTTCTCATATAATTGCATTTCAAGCTAAACTTGCCTTGGCCGGAGAATGTGTCTCTCCTAATCCTAACATCACATTGTACCCTGAATAGCATTTTACATCAACCTTTTACATATATAGACAAAAATAAAAGCATGCATTAAGTGGCCTCAAAGCTTCCCAAAATTCTTTCACTGACCCATTTATTCACTTCACAAAGGTACCTTAAACATTTCCTATTCTTGCATCAATGAACTTGGAGGAGGAGAGAAGCTATTCTTTTTCAGAACAAAAATATTTATTTTTTTCATTTAGGCCTCTTTTCCTAATTAGTGGTGAGTTCTTTTGGAAGATATGTTACTTTTGAGCCTCACTGCTGTTGTTATAAATGTTTCTGCCCCTTGGCTGCCACTGGAAGCAGATGGTAGGCTGACAAGATCTATTTAAGTTCTGAGTGCCTTGAAGGAAGTAAAAGCAGTAAAGAAAGGTAATTTGAAGCGTGGGGAGTATAAATCATACCTTCATCAGCATAATTGTAAAACTAGGCTTTGATCCTGGAAGCAAAACTTCTCATGCAGGATCTGTACGTGATGCCATCATATGTGGTGGTACTCTGTCAAAAAGTCTCCAGCGCAGATTCTTTTCAAAAACCCCAAATGTTCCATGTCTTTCTGTTATGAATGGATGATGTAGGTTTAAACCAGTTCTTGCCTATTGCCCAGGCCTCTGGCAGAAGGCAGTAGCTATGTGGAGGTGGCCAGCACCCCAAAGATCCACTGTGATTTACAAGTTTTTTAATAATGGCTGACTCAGTCTATTATATAATGGATTATTTGTTAACAGACACAAAACTAACAGATATATAACTTAAAACAGATTATTACTACACAGGGAAATAAACAAAAGGGGCAATAATAGTATATACACACAGGGTTAAAGGTACCATAAAATTACAGCTAGCTAAGAAATAGTACGACTTAGTATCCAATCTTTCTTACCATCAATTCCTCAAGGGGGTAGACATCGAAATCCTCTCTCTCAATCCTGGGGAAATGACTTGAATTTGTGTCCAGCTCTAAGGAGAAAAATCTCCTCACAGTCCTCAAAGAGGGTTTAAGGAACTTCTTCCTCTGTGATAATTTGTGTGGGCTCTTATAGACATAAAAACTGTGTCTTTTGGTTAAGGATATTTCTTTCATCTCTTCCCACCTTTGCTTTGCAGACTAAGAGGTTGATTCTTAGCTGTGGGCCTGAGCCCTTTTGGCACCAGAGATAGCCCACACTGGGGCCTGTGACCCACCCGAGTTATCTCTCACATATGCACCAACCATCTGTGGTAGAGAGGGGGGTCATCCTGCCACACTTTATCCTTCCTGAGATTAAAGAATGTGTGTGTGTGTAGCATCAACAGCCCCTTCAGCCCAGTACAACAGTTTTGACAGTGGTCTTAAGCTGATGCTGAGAGAAAAGCATAAGAACAGGGGAATAATATTCAGGGTTTTTCCTCCCAGTACTTGACCAACAATCGCTTATTTTCATGGGTTCCACCAGTTGTTTAGGTATTTCTTAATATTGGCAGATTTCTATTCCATGGGCCTGATGGGAACCACTGCAATCTGCTGATGCAATCATGCACCTCTTAGAAGACCACCTTTATAATTTCTTCTTAGGGCTATTGGACAGACGGCGACCACCGCGTGTCTATGAAATGCAATTGTCTGTGAAGATGCCCTGCTATCACCTTCGGATACAAGGAGAAACCAGCTTTGGCTGGGTTTCAAGCATAGGTACTTCCATTAGTTATCTGAGGATATGAATTTTGTAGCTGACATTTGCTTTTAGAAGACAGAGTACTGCCAAGTGTTGAGTTGTCTGTCAGGGGCAATTTACAAAAGAGATAGGAATAATGTTATTTAGTGTTATAATAGTTGGGTCTATGCCCCAGAAAGACTTTATTGAGATATCAAAATTTTCCCAAGGTTATGACACACAGCAATAAAAGCCCAGGATCACATTTGAAGGTGTCACTACTAAAAGACTAGCTCAAGTCTGATATCAGAAATCCAGAGCAATCAACCTGAATTTTCCAGCATTCAATGAACAAGCTTTTTGCCTTTTTCAGAAGTTCTTTAATTAGTTTAAAATCTAACATATTCATCAACAGGAGAAAAATCCAAAGAGATAAACAGAATAATGCTGTCTAATTTATCATGCAATTACACATTTATAAAATTACACTCAAAGTTTGTCAGTTCTTGCTGGGTAGCAAAGCCCAGTTTGAGCCAAACTGCTATTTCAGTATGAGTTACTTCTGGCTGTCATTTCTTACTGCACATAAGACTCAACGTGCTTCTGTTGTCCTGCTCCTTTAGCCATTCCTTGCTCTGTTCCTGAATGCTAACCATGTTAGGTAGCCCAGCAGAGACACAAAGAGATTTTTATTTTGCATCTCAGCAAATAGGGAATTCTTCTGAAGAAAAAATGCATTTTGCTGCCACATCTAACACCCCGATTTTGATCAAATGAAATGCACATAGCCAAGATGCTTGATTTCTTTCTAAATTCTCACCACTGAACCTTAGTCCCACAAACTATTACTTGAAGTTACATGGCCACTCATCCCGTGTACATTTAGACATTATTGGTGGATTAGATTCCACAATGAAATTGTAAGTAGAGATTTTCCATCATATCATGATAGAGCTCTTTTTTTCTTTTTTTTTTAATGATAGCAATGCCTTCAGAATATAAATCAAAATATATAAAATACACAGTTTTATTATCTGTTGCTCCCCTCACCTATCTCCTCTAGTTATGAACAACACTCTGCCTTTTTTTGTATTTTCTCTGGAATTCTTGGTGAAGAGAGCAGAGGAAGCCTGAAAGTTTTGTTTTCATATTAGATTGGAGCTACCAGGCCTACACAACATACTCTTCTTTGATGCTATTTACCCATTACACTCCAGTTGAGAATGCAAACATGTTTTATTAATTCATTTTTTTATAGATTTTGAAGACTGGGAACACTTCTTATTATCAAGAAAATATGTTAATAATATTTGGGAAAATTAAATAAGCATTATCATTAATAGTTACTCATAAATTGAGAAAAAATAACAACGTGCTAACGTTGCACTATGTCTGTATTTCAATTTTTGCCTCAAAAAGGCAAAACCTAACCTGAGACAAAACATACTCTGGAAAAGTAATCAATGTAAATCTCTAACTAAAATAGAGAATTAAGCTGTTCCTTGATTTTTATAAAAAAATGTTTTTTACCTAGATATATCTCATAATTGTTACTAAATAGATAAATGTATTAATTTTTGCATTTGTTTTTTAATCATGAAGTAAGGCAAATTTATTTTAATAATGATTTTAATAAAAAGATATTCAAAAATTACTGAAAATGAGATTGAAGGAGAACCAAGACTTTTATAGAAGATTAAATAGTATGAAGTTTCAGAAGATAAAAAAAATATGTTTAAGAATATTTAACATGTACATTACTTTTTATTACATAAGTATACACATACATTTAGAAGCCAATTTTATGTTACTTTCCAGCTTGAACAGTTACCTGGAGACCTTGCTAAAAGATTGAAGAAACCTGGGTCAAAGAACTTGTTCAATCGCTGCAATAGTTTCATTTCCTGAGGAAGAAAAGGTATTTTACATGCTCTTAATTAAGTTAAAAGGTCAAAAAATCTAAGACTACATCTAAGATCAGTTAAAAAAGAAAGGTTAAAAATGTGTAAAATCAAGGTACGTATATAAGACAAAAGTTTGTTCCACTGTGTTAAAATGCCCTGAAAGTGGAGCCTCTGCCATGTCTGTGCTCTGCAGAGGGAAGGGACCAGGTAGAACAAGCCTGCTCCTGGCCAAGGTGTCCATATGATTCCAAAGAGAAAGGATCTCCACCTGCAGCTCCGGAATAACCTCCCTTAGAGGAGCATGTTTCATACTTCACTGCTCACTGCACGCATGATGTGGATTAGTTTTCCAAGTGTAGGTTTTGTTGCCTTGTTCAAGAAAGGAAAAACCTTGTTAGAAAAGTTCTGCTTTTTGTTCTTGGAATAATGGAGTAGCATGGAAAGGCATAAAGAAGTCATAAGGTTATAATTAAGCTCTCAAATATAATTTTTTCCTGGGTATTACTCGACTAGAACAAGCATTTCTCTGAGGATGATTCTCACTTTAAAGTCACAGTATTTTGTTTTGTTGTGGTCATTACAGGAGTCAACCACTGAAAAGCTCAAATAAATAATGAAAAAGTTAGGAATACATTACAGAAAAAATTTTAGTGACACAGTGCATTGCTTCACCTGGTCGAAGTGCTGTTCAGTTAAATAGAACTTGACAGTCTGGGAAAAATATATTGAAAATGAGGTAAAGTTCTTGAGACTGGAAAGGGATAGTTTGGTTTATAAAATTTTCTGTGATGATAAATGTGCTCAGAATCAATTGTTGGGTAATTTTTGTTGAGAAACAAATTTTTATTCAAAAGCCTTGGTAAAGAATCATGCAAATTTTTGGTTTGAAATGCAAATTTTGACTGCATTGAAAACAGGAGCTAAAATAAAAACTAGTGCTTAGGGACTACTTATATCTCTAGTTGTCAATTAGGCTGGTAAATTGTATCTTATTTTAGTCCTAGCTTTAGGGTCAGGAGGCTATATGTCCATCTACTTAAAACACTTTAGCTCATCATTTATTAAAAATATATTGACTCTTCACTTTCTCAATGGTTTTCAAGTCTAAATAGCTTCCACTGTGTACATATAACTCCTTAAATACATATTCCCATCATATGCACCACCTTTCTGTAGAACTTTTGCTTTCATAAGATGAAGTCTGCATTTGTTAGGTGTATTTGTTAGGTGATTGCAGATTTTTGCAGTTTCAAAGTCTCAATATATTACTCTTTAAAATATCAGCCTGAACCATGCTTATTTGCAAAATAAACATGTGAAATATAATTAGGAGACTATTCCAAAGCTCTCTCCTGCTCAATTGTCATGGTTGATTATCTTAAAGGAAAAATTGTCTGGATGGAAGAACTGGCCTAAATGAAGTCAACAACAAACATCATTTTGACAGGAATATCACCAAAATTTCCCCAGACTAAACTGTATTGAGGTAAGATGAAATATTTTTGAAGCAACCTAAACCCCCAAACTGCTTGCTTTTGACTAATCACCAAACCAGTTCTGACAACTTTGAAAATCACAACTGACACACAAACCTGGCAAACTCGTATAACACATTTAAGTGAATGTCTTCCAGTGAGGACAAACTCAACTCCAAATTAAACAGTAATAAAAATCTGTCAGTGCTCAATGCTAACTTTAAGGCCCACTCTCTACTTTTGAGGCCTAGACATCTCCAGTTGCTGTCATGAAAACTGGTCCCAACTAGGTAAACTAGAGGCTTTAAAGGTAACAGAATGAAAATGTCAGATAAATACCCTTTTCTCGCACTTCAGCATGTTATTGATCCACAGAAAGCATCCTTTACATTCAGGGTTTATAGCCTGGAATTTCCCAAATGCTTTCTTTGGAAAATGGAGACAGATGAAGCCTGGGAATCTTCTACACCTCTAAGTCTAAAACACTAGATTTGACTACAGGGAAAAACATGTACAACTCATTCTTTTACCAGATCTTAGCTTTCCCTTCACTGGATAGTACTGAAAATCACAAGTTGGACTCTATTCAGAGTGAAAGGATGCTGTTAATTCTACATGCTTCCTTTGAAGGCATTCCACTCTCCAAGAAAGCACAAAATATTGAACCTGCCAGAGATCAAGAGCATGTTCAAGATTGACTAGACCAACAATTAGGGCATTTATCTGTCAAGGGAAATTCAAAGGTTCCGGTTTATAGTCTCAGACTTCTATTGTTCATCTGTACAGTCTTTCAGAATTAGAGATAATAGAAAAGGACTTGCTTAACCCAGGAGGAATTATAGCAATTTTACAGTCTCTAGCAAGTTAACATTAGCAAACTGTGAGCATAGAAAATGTTTATGAGATTAAATACATTGTTCAGTTAATGATCTTTGCTGGCAGCAGACCCAGAATGAAGAATGCTTAATGGGTGTAGGCAACTCCTGCTGACCAGCTCTGTGAAAGATATGTGGTGATGACAGCCCTTAAGTGAAAATAGACATATGCATAATTTTCATATGCTTAATGGGAAACCACACCAGGGAGGATAATTCTCATAATTATAAACCTGTTATATGAACTTTGCACAAGTAAACCTGAGAGACATAAAAGCATTTCTTAGGAAGATTCTGTGAATAAACAGTAGCAATTGTTATGGTTAAATGTCTCCCTCCCTTTTTTATTTCTTCATTCCCTTATTCTGTCACAAGACACCTAATGATGTATACTTTATATGTTTTGCTAAGACACTTCACAGTATAATTGCCACTCTATGTTTCAACATCACAATAATTGGCACCAGTCTTAAACTCAGTGTCCTTTATGGTGTCCTAGATGTCCTACTATTTAAAATGTCATACTAAATCAACTTCATAAAATCAGAATAATAGAATCACAGAATCACAGAGGAGTTTGTGTTGGAAAGGACCTTCAAAGATCATCTATTTCAACTCCCCTGACATGAGCAGGTACATTTTTCACTAGATCAGGTTGTTTGAAGGCCACATCCTGGCCTTACACACTTCCATGCAGGAAGCATCCACAACTTCTCTGGGCAAAATGACCTAATATCTCACAAACCTTACCATAAAAAGTTTTTTCCTTATATCCCATCTAAATTTATCCTCTTTCAGATTAAAATCCTTGCCCCTTCTCCTGTCACTAGAGGTATTGCTAAAAAGACTATCTCCATCTTTCTTATAAGCTGTCTTTAAGAACTCAGACATGCCAATTACGTCTCCCTAAGGAGCACCTCTCCCTGAGGGTGTGCTCAATCCCACTCTCTATGTCATTAATAAAGACACTGATCAACATCCAAATACTGCTCCCTGAGGGACACCACTTCTTACTGACATCTGTTTGGACACATTGACTGAAAGTCTTTGGTGTGGTCATCCAGCCAATTCGTTATTCTTAATCTCTATTTCTGATAAAGATTTTGGGTGACTTACGGAACCTGGGTATGGAGAGAGGGAAATCCATATCATCAAGATTAATGTACCTTATATTTTGAATATTTGGGGTCAAAATGTAATTAGTGCTCAAATATTTGCAGAAAGTTATCACGAAATTGAGATGCAACCATAGATGTGTCATTTTGAAAGAAATCTAATCATCCCCATCATCATTCAAACACATGTTTAAAATTAAATGAGTTTGTACATTTTTATAATGCTTGTACATATGTCTGCATTTTCTGGTTTCCGTCTTTATGTATGTCCTGGTTTCAGCTAAGGTAGACTTTGTTTCTTCTCAGTACCTATTACAATGCTGTATTTGGTATTCAGAATGAGAAAGGTTGATAACACACTGATGTTTCAGTCTTTTGCTAAGTTGTGTTTATAATAAGTCGAGAACTTTTTCTTTCTCATGCTCTGCCAGTGAGGAGGTAGCAAAAGAAACTGGGAGAGACCATAGCTGGGACAGATGACTCAAACTAACCAAAGGGATATTCCACACCATAGAATGTCATGCTCAGTATATAAACTGGGGGGAGTTACTCAGAAAGAAGGCTGATCTGGCTTTGAGAAGGCAGGTCTGTCATCAATCAGCAGGTGATAAACAATTGTATTGTACATCACTTGGTTTTACCATATTATCATCATTAATAGTATGTCTTAGTTTGAAAGACAGGTCTGCTAAGGAAGGCAGAAACCTCCCCTGGAATAGAAAATGCAACCCCCTCCCCTCCGAATTATTATAATTTTGAAATCAAGGGCTTTCAAGCAGAGATATTGTTGTAATGCATTACTAGGTTTGTTATTTTAGTAGCTCATTTTGCACTGTATAATAGTATGTTCCACTGCACAACCCCCCTTTTTCTCCGGATGGTGATGGTTCATCCCTGGTTTCCCCGCCCCTCTCCCCCTCACGTCATCGGTGTCCCATTGGACGTGTCCCTTTCCCCGCCCCTTCGGCGCGGAGGTTTGAAAAGCATGGGAAGGGGCTGGCTCGGGCTCTCTTTCCTCATGGCCTTCGAAGAATAAACATCCCTCCAGGAACAGAGCGTCTTTCGTCTTTTACCTTGATCTTGACCACGGCTTCTCCTGGTCCCACGAGCTAGCCCTGTTTTTGGGACTCAGGAATAAGCCAGTGCGTCAAGATATGGGAAATGGGAATAACAGTTCTTTACTAATGATTATATAAACACATATATAAAGCAAGGCAAACAAACAGCAGTAACCCTGGTGGTGATACCAAACAGAGCAGAGTCCGGTGCAGCCTCGCTGGGCTGTCAGGCAGCGATGTTCCCCCGCGGCTGCAGGGGGCGCTCCGGAGCGAGCTCGGCCCTCACAGGAAATGGCGGCGGCAGAGAGTAAACTCACAAACCCCTGGGACAGCGGGGAAGGACCCTCGGGGACAGGAGGCTGGAGCAGGAGAGATGGATCCAAATCCCGGGCTGTAGATGAGATGTATCCAACTCCGGAGCTGCAGCGGGGTCTCAGGAGGTCTCAGCAGGCAGGGCGACGGAGCTACAGTGTAGCAGAAAGCGGCAGCGGCAGGAAAAGCCGAAACCGAAGCAGGAGTGATGGCTGCACCAGAAAATGGCTGAAGCAGTGAAGGCGACCAGGGCAGCAGAGGACTGGCAGAAAGAGCAGAGGAGCGGCAGGGCAGAGCAGCCTCTCTCTCTCCTTGAGATGCCAGCGAAAAAACTGCAGCCAGGCTGTATCTCGCCCCCCTTTGCCAGTTCCAGTCCCGCCCAGTTCCAGTTTCTGCTCAATGAGAACAGCTCCAGGCAAAAAGGAGGGCTGGGTCCTTCTCTGTGGCCATGTCCCTTTGTTTCTCTTAAGTACCCAGCTATTTGTTCCCTAGCAACCAAACATGGGGAAAAATTCCTTTAAGAGAGGAGAGGAAAAAAAGAAAGAATGGGGAGCTTCTCAAACTCCAACATAGTATTATTATTATCAATTACCATTATTACTGAATTTTTACTTTATTTTAAATTATTAAACTGCTCTTATTTCAATCTACAAATTTTACTTTAATTCTCCTCCCCACATCACTGGGTTGGGTGAGGGAGAGGGGGGATGAGCAAGTGGCTGTGTGGTGCTTAATTTCCAGCTGGGCTTAAACCACAACAACCTACAATAGTTAATATTTCGTATAGCAGGATCCTGAAGTTAAGATGCAAAATTAATGTTTACGCTCCTAAGGATGAGACTTGGTGTTCAAGGAACATTCTTAAAACACAAACCAGTAAGATATGCTGGCTCTTCATACCAAAATATGTAGAAAACTAAGTAACATTTTATATAAAGTAAGTTTTAGAAAATTGTCTCTTAGAACTCCAAAATGACTTGTGTACTGAAGTCAACCTTTCATGCTTAAATTTTAGAACCACTGAGCTAAGAAAATCAAAGCTAAGTAATGCCTTTTTAAGGATGCTTGTGCACTGGGAAAAAAGTTGTAATAACAAGATCATATGCTATATTTACAAAGGAATATCTTTATTTTCCACCCTTTATAATCAGCATATGTTTCTGTCCCTTATTAATGGTTCCTTAACTAAAGGTTGTTTCTGGATTTTTCTTCAGCATTCATTGCTACTGGATTTGGGAATGCAACCTTGTTTTAAAGTATTAGCTGCTGTGATATGAAGCGACGCAGATTCCACAGGCAGGTGCAAAGGAGAGTCCTTGCAAAAACCCTGCCTTTTAAAGCAGTTAGTTGGTTATCAGTTTATACAGTTTTAAAGCATAACGAACATAATTCAGCCAACCACCACAGACCATGAGGTGAGCACAGGGCAGTCACGCAGCATGTTTTTCTACCCTAATTCAGCTGTGGCTCTTTCCCACAGTCCTTTTCTACTTACCTGGAGTAACAGGCCTGAGCCATGATTTTACAAAGACAACAAGGCTTTCATGCAGTAATTACCCTAACTATTCTGTCAAAGCTGTTCCATTTTAGACTGGAAGAGAACAGGTAAGATAAGTGTGAAAATGTTGTGCAAGATCAGGTCCCTAATTTGACATTTCTAATATCTGTTATTTGCAGAACGCTTATCACTGAATGGCACTTCTTATGTCCAAGACTTAGCTCTTACTCATTGCTGTTTATTACTGTGACTGAGTAGCAGGTCCATCAATTAGATACCACATCATCAAGCTGAACATTCAGAAAATAAGAAACACATAATAGTGACCATCTGTGAAGAGGCAGATTAACTGACTTGACATAGGAATTTTCCATAGAATCATTTGTTTGCTTTGACTAATGAGACCTTTTCTCTCTGCTTGCAATCACATTAGTCACTCAGTGTGCTCTTTCTAAATTCAGCAACAAGAAAGAATCCTGCAATCAATGGCTTTCTTTACCACAAATGCTGACTTTTTGACACAGAAGATCTACTCTGCACATCCAATGAAGGAGAAAGAAAAGAAAAAACTAGAAGGCAATAATGTAAAGGGAGATCATGTAAAGGAAACCTCTATTTTGTTATATTTAAGGGATCATAATGTCTTCACAGATTTTAACAGGATGATGGCTGAAATCTCTGATATGCTTTGTATGGGTAAACAGCATTTCTTAATATACCTAAAAAGCAAGCTGGAAAAACAAAGATGTGATAAAATTGATACCTATTTTTAGGCACTGAACTTAGGAGATATGAGTCACCTTTCACAGGTTTCTATAGTCTCTTTTATATAGCCATAGTGGAGAAGTTGGATTCTAGATTGAATGCCTTTGTTAAGCCCTTGAAGAGGAACAAAAATAAAAAAACACAAAACAACAAAAAATATTTTGATCTTATATCTTCATAGTGCCATTGTTATGAAGTCATTATAATGAATATGTCTTTTGATTTTCCATTTATGCCATTATTTCTCCTATTCATTGGGCAAAATTATAAAATTCAGTATACTATTAATTTATAACAATTTGCTCATAAGTATAATTTTCTTATTGTCTTTCTTGTTTTCACTTCCTTACCATGCATACTGCAAGGAAAGTCATAGACTTCCTTTGATGCTTTTCATTTTTGAAAATCTGATATATTTGTGTACTGTTCTGTTACAGAACTGGTGAGATGGAACATATCTAAAAATCAGACATCTAAATAATACAGGACATTCTAGCACATACTTGTCTCCCACAGACCCCCTCTAATCTTATTTGCCAAAGGCTTTCACACTCTTGTCCAAACAATGAGCACCATCTCAGATCCTAGTCTCACCAGGGAAAAATACAGTGCAGAGGTAGAAAAGTCTGAAATGTAAGGATACTAGGGAGTAAGAGGAAAGATAGATAAAAAGATCCTGGCAAACTATGGCAAATTTCCAACGGAAAAAAAAGAGTCTTGCATTGCAAGGAGACAACTTTTTTCTTACAAACATTTAACTTTATGTATGTTTAGACAGGTTTTTGCAGGTGAAAAGGAGCCCACCCTACTTAAATCTTGAGCTAAGTGGAAGTGGTGTGGATGCATTGCCACATAGCTGAGCCTGAGTAAACACAATGTCTTTTCAGCAGGATTTAGTATTACACTAAACCAGGTGCTATGGTAACTGCATTGTGTAAACATCCATCTGTCTGGACTAAGCAAGCATTTTGTAGAACAACCCAGGGACTCAGTTACTGCAAATTTGCACACAAAGCTCACATTTATCTTCTCATAAATTTATTTGTGTTGCTAATATTTTACCTACTGGTGGGAATTACATACTCCAGTATAGTCAGTGACCTAATGTCCATAGGTCTTGATTTCAAAGCCTTCCTACACCACTGATTTTTCAAGTGGTCTTGGTCAAGTCACCATGTTTGTGTTCCTCTAGAAAATGGAGAAAATAATTTTATTCTACAACTCTAGGTAGGAAGTTCATTGAGGGTTTGTGAAGGTTTCAGATACTAAAAAGGGAATTCTTGTAATCATTTAATAGACTTTTATACATTTTTCTTAGTATCCTTCTGAAAAAATATGTATTTTAGGATGCCAAAAGTAATGGAAAGTAACAGACAATAAACTAATGTTAAACAAAGTTTTAAGAGTTAGTGAATGGTCATGATAGTAAAGTGTGTAATGGTGTCTTAGAGGTGGACTCCATCCCCATATACAGGGATGAGCAGCCAGGGTGGCAGGAGGTGATACAAACATGTGTGATGTGTCAGACAGAGAGAAAGTGGTGGGAGGACAGAGGCTGAAATTCTGTGGCTCCTTTCAGCTAGTACAGTGTATGCAAGCCTCCTCCTGAGGGGGGAAGTCTAGGGAAAAATGCTCATCTGACTCAATTTTATCAATATTTTTGTACCGTACTGGGTATTGCTTAACATCATTGTGGTTTTTTTGGTGGTTTTTTTTGTTTGTTTTTTGTTTGTTTGTTTGTTTTTGTTTGTTTGTTTGGTTGGTTTTTTTTTAATTCAAGTCATTAATTTTGTTTTTTCGTAGTGGTCGAGTGTATGCTTCTCATTCTTTGTTAGTTTGAAAACATTCCCACTTAATCCTTTCTCTATATTATTTGCAAATACATGAAAAATTCTCATGTATGGAAATTATTTCTTAAGGATAATGCTTTAATCTAGAGACTCTTTGGAAGTACAACCTTTTAATAGTTGCAACATACTGTGGTTTTGATTCTCTACATTTTTGCTTCCAAGAAAAGTGTAGAATCCAGGATTTTCTGTGAGTAACGTAGAAGTTAGATGCAGTATCTTACTAAATTGAATATAATTTGCGCACATCATTCCTTTTAAGACTCTCAAAAGAACATTGTCAGACACAGTCTGTGATTTGTCAAATAACTCATTTTATTTCTCATTAATGGATTTTTTTCAGTTGTTAAGGTAAGTTCTCTGATTGCTATCTTCATTTTTTTTTCCAGGGAAAAACTAATATTAAAATTATCTCAGCCATTTCCTTAGATAAGTTTTTTTTTTTATTTGCAAATAAAATGATACTTTTTTTCATTAACTCATTTAAGCAATGTCTTTTTTCTTCTACAGATCCATTTTCTTCCTTTTGTCAGTTCCCCTTTTACCCTATGTTTTATTCTCTATTCATGCACTCCTGCTAAGACTTCTTCATCTTTGTTACTAGGTTATCCATCACAGCTGCCAGTGCTTCCACCTTTTCCTGGCAGTTGGCCTCCATCCCTTCATTCTATTATTCTACACTTTTGCCTTCTCAAGTACTAGGCACACTTCACATCTAATAGACACTAATGTACTTAGCAAAATAAAACATTATTATGGCTGAGATTATTTTCATGCAAAACAAAATAATTATCATAAAATCCAGAAATTCCTGTTTATTCCCATGGCTGAATTTCTCCCATAATATGCTATATATACTTTTTGAGAAATCTGATTTTTGAGAAGTTTATTTTCTGAGGAAATTAAAAATATAAAAGCATAAGAATAGAGAAAACAGAAATAATCTGTAGCTGTACAGGCATTCAAATGGATGGACAAATGTTTACTTTCAATCCCTCAGGAAGAATGGCTATTCTCTTTGTCATCCACTCAGACCTTGTCATTAAATGCTGAACACCAAATCAAGCTCTTCAATAGGATTAATATAAAAAAGTTATTCTAGAACAAAGTGGAAGGAACAGAGCATTTTTTTTTTTGACATCCAGGCACTCAAATCCAAAGCTCAAATTGTAATCATTTGACAATGTAGCACCATTCAGAAGGTGTGATAACTCAGAGTCTGCCTTGCTGCAGTGGCTACCTGTCTGTTATTATATTGCACCATAGGTTAAAACTCTGCTCTCAGCAACTCTGCCTGCCTTGGAAAAAGCCTCTAATATGAAGAACAGTTCCATTCCCTTCAAATCCTTTTGGCTGTCAGCCTCAAGAAGCTGGCATCTCTTACAAAGTGCATCCTACCCAACAAATGAAATATGCACTTTTTTGCCTGCCAGCAGACCTCAGGACCTTTGCTACTCATCCATATACATCAGGAGACAAAGGGGAAGAAAACTTAACTGTCTTTGGAGTATTCCATGTTGGGTGACCATTTTGTTCTCCAGATAAGGAGAGGTAAATAAAGGGATACGAATAGGTTCTTAAGAGAAAATTACTGTGAAGCTCTGCTAATGTATAGGCTCTAGTTTGTCACTCAGATAATCTAAGAAAGTAGGTGTCAAACATGTTATTTCCATAATTTATATATTTTCAGCATTTCCCTTTAGCTTCCCATAACTCCTTATAATCAGTTTTAGTTCAAGTCTGGCATTCAGGATACTGCTGTGTAAACAGAGATGAAAATTCCTTTGGTACATCTGCAAGTTTTTCTTTTTGTACACTGGTGGAGCATCGGGAAAGATCTAATTGCATTGCTATCATTTAGTGTTCTGTTTCTGATTTACTTAACTGCATCCATTTGTTCATTAATTTTATGAATACCTTTAGACAGAAAACAAAGAAAGAAAAACTGCCACGATTGTGGCCAATATAGCTTACCTTTTTCATCAAAATAAATTTGTTTTCTTGAAAATGTTATTTGTCATTCTTTAACGAATTTAGGGACCCCAAGTAATATATTATCAAACTTTGGGTACCAAGATTTTTTTCAGCATAGCCTGACATAGATTTGCTTATAAGAAGAAATAAAAGGCAATTCATGTAGTCTCAAAAATGTCTGCATATTTGGTAAATATGACGACTGTTCAAAATGGAAACAAACCTTTAAAGTCATTCCTGGGAATTTCTACTCCTTCCTATCTTCTAACCCCAGTAACAAATGCGGGCTGCTTCATCATGTTGCTTATTTGATTATCTCAAGTATTAACAAGAATTCAGGTTAAAACACAGCTTCAAGTTCATCCAGGACTACAGAAGGATTCCTCAGTATGTAATTATTGAAATATGATCAATATTTCTCAGTGCAGACATGGTTGGGTGTTTAACAATCTATTGAATGAACATACTACTTGTCTTCTCCCTTCCTGCATTATATGATTTGTATCGAGAAATATTTCCTGCTTCACAACAATTCACAAACTACATCTCATAAAAAAATCAATGAGATAAAATATCTGAAAATATTACAATTTACATAATTGTAGACAAAGTAGTAAATCATTGATAATATTACAATATTTAAGTAATTTCACGAGATTACTTTAAAGACTGCTTTCCAATGTTGATTAATTTAGGATTTGGAGCATCCATTTTGCTTCACATTTCTTTCAGATTTATAAGGTCAGTCTGCCACTAAATGCTGTAAGAGCAAAGAGATTCAGAGTCTGTCATTTCCGAAAGGAGTTTAGGCTTGCAGTGTGTGGGGGTCTGTGAAAGTTTAGCCTGATAGGACCTAAAAGTTAGATTTATGTGACTCTTTTCTGTTAAAATGGCCTTTGGGGTGTAGAGAAGTTGGCTGTCTCTTTACAGTAAAACTGCCTTCACACTGTCATTATAGCTATTAGAATATATTTCAGTGGTATTTCATTGCCAAGGAAAAGTTGATTTTTATGAACAGGAATAGAAAAGAGTTGCAAGGCATCCCATCAGACTGGTCAAAATCAAACGTGCATGAAGCATTCCTCCAGATTCCATTTTTTTTTAATATACTATTATTATCAAGGTTTCTGAGATCCAGTGAAAGGAAATTAACAATTCATTAACTTGTATGCTGGCATTTGGAATGATGAGCAGCACTTCTCTCACATTTCTTTGAGGAGAGAAAAAAAAATGCTGGTTCAGGCACTGCAACACCTTTGTACTGAGTCAACACAGAGCACTAATGCATGGGCTGAGGAAGTTCTGATGAGAAGAATGAGTGTGTGTAAATCAAGGTTCATTCTCTTCATTTGCGGTACTTGGCTGTGTAACAGGTTTTTTTGAATTCTTTCACAGAGGTCAATAAATGGTTTTGGGCTTCATTTGATGTAGTATCCATACAAACATCATTTAAATTCTGACAGTTCATTAACTTTCCTTTAAGACTCATGTGGAAGTGTATTATCTCCTCTCTGCCTCTCTTATATGATTGGCATGCCAAAATAATGTATATCTTAGTTATTTAAGGTTTTACTACAGTAGTGTAAATCTACTTGTTAAATATATGCAACTGCTTGGTTGTCGCATTCAAGAATTCTTTAAGCAATAGCTTTAAGTTAAACCAGGAGCTAAAGCCTATAAATAACTTATACATTTCTGTGGCACAGATAAATTAACATTGCCATTCCTTGGTAATTTTCTGAGACCTCTCACTGTCCCATTTTTATAGAGCTCTAAATTGCTCATATATTCTTCTTTTTACTATATGTTTTCAAAGTAGGTTTCACTCTCTGTTAAAGCAGATGGATTGGAACATGTGGAGATTTTTATTTTAATCTGGTAAGTAATAAAAGGAAAGTAAATTCTTGCATGTGACTTACTGCCATGACTTGCCCTGATGATGAGACCTTCTGATGGATGAAAGCAAATTCTTGTATAGTCCCATTCTGTCTTATTTTCTTTTTGTACTGAGAAAGCTAACCAAATTGTTAACAAATGCAAAGTGCTGTAGTATTTTCTTTTATTTTTTTTACTCATCTTCTGATGTGGAAAACTGGGGCACTAAAAAGCACACAGATATCAATGCATTTTAACATGAAGCATGAAACAACTTTCTGAAAGTAATATCTCCTATTTAATAGCTTGAACTCAATAGTGGAAAGCTGATGTCTACTTTTAGAAATCTGACTAGTACCCCTAAAGTATTCATGCAATCTCTGGTTTAAAACATAAAAACATTTCCAGACATAAAGGTTACTGAGAAGTAGTCCAGCCCTGCATGAGACAGCCTTTGAACATTGATGTTGTGTCTCTGACCACCATTTAGGATTTTAAAGTGTCACTACTTCTTAAAAGAGATAGCTAGTAAAAAGACTTTTTTTCCCAATTTGTAAGATTTGTTCTTGCCCTTCACTGAAAAAATAGATAAGAATTTATTAAATATTATTAAACACTATCCCACTTCCAGATAGCTGTTGCCAATTGCTTATCCATTCTCCAGATGTGAGGCAGAAAGCAAACATTGCTACCAGATCAGACTGACAAAGCTGACAAGGATTGATTCATTTTTTTCAACTGTCTTTTTTTGCAGTGATAAATTTTCTAGAGTCATCTGAGGACCTGGCTGTGAAGCAGATGGTATTTTCTTTCCAGGGCACATTTTGGCCTTTGGGATAACAGATTTAAGAAGGGAAAAGTAGTTAGTGTGGAGAAGCAATTGCAACCAGAGAAGAGTGAGAATTTGTAAGAGAAACAGCCCAGCAGAGAAGCCCAGCAGACATCAAGGTCAGTAAAGGAGGAGGAGGAGAAGGTGCTCCAGGTGCAAATGCAGAGATTCTCCTGCATGGAGAAGACCAGTGGTGAAGATCTTGGTGAGGTAGCTGTGTCCCTGCAGCCTGTGGAGGTCCATGGCAGGGCACAGATCTGCCTGCAGCTGGAGGACCCCAGGCTGGAGCAAAGGGGTGCCTGAAGTGGGTTGTCACCATGGAAAGACCATGCTAGAGCAGGCTCCTGGCAAGACCTGTGGCCCATGGAGAGAGGAGACTGTGCTAGAGCAGGTTTGCTGACAGGACTTGTGACCCTGTGGGGGACCCACGCTGGAACAGTTTGTTCCTGGAGGACTGCACCCCATGGGAAGGACTCCTGTTGGGGCAGTTTGTGAAGAACTGCAGTCTGTGGGAAGGACCCATGTCAGAGTTCAGGAAACACTGTCTCCTGTGGCACGGATCCCACGCTGGAGGAGGGGAAGACTGTGAGGAGTACTCCCACTGAGGTGGAATGAGCAGTAGAAAGGTGTGATGAAAGACAGCAGCCGCCCTTTCCTGCCTCCCTGGGCCTATGAGGGGAGGAGGTAGAGAAAACTGCGAGTAAATTTAAGCCCAGGAAGAAGGGAAGGCAGGGGAAAAGGTGATTTCGAAGTATAGTTTTATTTCCCAGTATCCTACTCTGATTCAATTGGTAATTAATTAAAATAATTTCTGTAAGTCAAGTCAGTTTTATCAATGGCACACAAACACAATACATGAATATGCTATTATCTGTATGTTCAATTGACTTGCGTGTCTTCTTAGAGCTGATACCACTGATGTCTTAAATGGCTACCTAGAAACAGAGACTACAGAGAATAAAGGAGGTATTTGTTTGAAAGACCTTCAGGTGCACACTTTGGGCTCCAGAGGGTCCTGCCTCAGTGAATCTCAAAATGGACAACAGGTCATGAGTTCTTCACACTTTGATATCAGCATCAATTCACCAAGCAGAACCCAGCCAATGATGGAATTTCCCCAAGCTTGCCCCCCTCTCCCAAAGATGATGGTTTACAGTTTTTCAGCCTAGAACAGTCTGGGTGTTCTTGGAGAGCAAAGAAGAGAGGCTTTGTTATGTCTATCTTAGCATAGAGAACAACACTTAACAAGCTACAGGAAACTTCAGAGTTACACTAGCAGTACAGGATTTGAAAAATATAAAAGTTTAAACCTGAGACATCACCATTTAAAANAGGACTTTCGGGGACAGGAGGCTGGAGCAGGAGCGATGGATTCAAATCTCGGGCTGTAGATGAGATGTATCTAACTTTGGAGTTGCAGCGGGGTTTTAGGAGGTTTCAGTAGGCAGGGCGCCGGGGCTACAGTGTAGCAGAGATTTTGCAGCAGTGGCAGAAAAACCTAAAACTGAAGCAGGAGTGATGGCTGTGCCAGAAATGGCTGAAGCAGTAAAAGCGGTAGGGGCAACAGAGGACTGGCAGAAAGAGCAGAGGAGTGACAGGGCAGAACAGCTTCTCTTTCTTCTAGATGCCAGCGAAACTGCAGCTAGGCTGTATCTCGCTCCCCTTTGCCAGTTCAAATCCCGCTTAGTTCTAGTTTTTGCTTAATGAGAACAGCTCTAGGCAAAAAGGAGGGACGGGCTCCTTTCCGTGGCCATGTCCCTTTGTTCTTCTTAAGTACCCAGCCATTTGTTCCTTAGCAACCAAACATGGGGAAAAATTCTTTTAAGAGAGGAGAGGGGAAACAAAAAAAAAAAGAAAGAATGGGGAACTTCTCAATCTCCAACACTGTTGTAATGAGGCACAGTCATTGCAAGCAGTCAGTGTTTGGCTGTTGTGCTCCTGGGGTCTGTAAGACTTGTTGGAGGACACTTACTCCTCTGGCTACACTGCAGCAGTGGAAAATCTCATCTTAATCATCAGGTTTTTTCTCTCTGGATGTAAGGACCTACCAGGACTTGTGCAGAGCAACTTACACACTTGATCACTTGTTTTCCACCCTATTTCATCTTCCTGTGTGCCAAGTCCACTTTCCAAGGTGTCTTAGAGCTGCATCTCTACCCTGTTCGTGGTGACTCACCAAGTCAAGTCTCTCCATGCCATGTGCAAGAAGCAGGATTTAGACAGGTAATTTCAATGCTTTAACAGCTATGGCTGCATAGAAATCCTTTCAGGCAATCCAGCTTTAGCTCTTGAATAACATGCCATGATTTTTCACCCAAATATTATATGTCACCATGTTAAGAGTATCTAGGCAGCAAGTGAAAAATCTACCATTCACAACTTCTTCCCTTTTCCCTTAAACATCCACAGAAAAATTGAGTGACTGATTTTCAGGCCTCTTCTTGGTTTGCCTTAAGGATGAAAATTGTAGGGGTTTTAAGATAATAAGCATTTAGAAAGCATTACAGTCTACAATAGCCTTAAAGATCATATCCCCAAACTACAGTAAAATGTTTCAAGCTCCCCTTCCTGCTTGTTCCTTACAAGATGAGCAAAGAAAAAAAGTGGAAGGCAGAGGGAGTGGAATTTCAATCAAATATGACATTAGATTACATTCATGAGAGGAATGTGATCAAGCACAAATATTGTGCAAGTATTAGCAATGTCTGGGCTTGCAAAATGCACTTTCCTTGATGGCCACTGCTTAATGGCATGTTTGCACAGAGGGATTCTACACAGCAGCACACCTGAGGAATCAACTTAGTGAAGAAAGAAAAACACAGAAATAAACTGACCTGCAATAATGATTTGCTAAATAATTGAATCTTTTCAAGACCAAGCTCCTAACTGGCTTAAAAATAAAAAAGGTTATATGGTCATAAAAACAACAATGTTTTTAGAGGATCATAGTTCAAGTTATAGACCAACTTTGGAACACAATTATCTTTAAATTTTTCTCTTCCTCTCACTTGTACAACTAGATTGAATAAAATAGGCTCATGTGGGCATGTTTTGCACTCTATGAGTGTAATATAGTCCTTATCAGCCTGAAATCTTGAGATTTGTTTCTGTTTAAGTACAGTTACTTAATTTTATTAAATTTATCCACCAAATCTTTTCATGACTGCCTGGTAACATTCAAAGATAAAAAAGACTGAAGGCTAAAGCTCTACTAAATCAATGGAATAAATAGAAAAAAATGAAAGTGTTATTTTATTTTTTGAGGGAAAAAGAAGACATAGTTGGCAGTGACATCTCAGTACAAAAGATCATATTAGTGGTAGATATGATCACAGTATTGGAGATTTTCTACATTTGCATTGATCTTTAAACAGTTCTGCTTTAAAAGTCATAAAGATAAATTTAACATCTACCTTATCTGTAGATTTTTTATGTATTACTTTCTTTTTGTCTGATAAAATGTTACAGTCTTGTTCCAGTCATTGAAATTTACTCATGTTAAAGCACTTCTTACTACAGTCTCTGAATTTACTGGTCTATACAATGCTGCTCTAACACTTCAAATCTGCTATACTATATGATACAGACTTATTATTACTTTATTATTTATTCTGTTGACAAAAATGTACTACAGACACCTGATATTTTAATGGCAGTTTAATGTGGTGTTATACCATGAATTTATGTTCAATGAAGGTTGTCTCAGCATATAATTAATAAGCACACAAATACACTTTGGTGAAGAGACTTTCAGACCCCCATAGGAACAGCCACTTACAGATTGCAGCCTGATAAAAAAGAGCTTCCTTGTTTGCTTGTTATACATGAAATAGTTTTCCTAATAAACTTCAAGCAATTTTCAATTCCAGTTCAATTTCTCTATGTTGCATTTACTAAGCTTTCTCAGCATGCTTTTCACCATTTTAAATGTACTCCAATTTTAAATGTACAAGAGCAGAACTGTGCTGTCTCCATGACACTTCTCAAATGACTGGCATATAAGACTCCTACAAGTCCAAATCTCAGCCCTGTTTCCTCCACAGACTACACAGAGAAAACAGCTTTGGACCCACATTGAGAGATTGGACTTCATGACCTCCTGCACCATTCTCTGAGTCTGTGAAATACCAAAACACTAATGGTAAGTTTTTGAGTGTGAAAAAGAAACTGAAATTCCTACAGATTTTTTGGTAGGGTCATGATGTTCAATTAAAGCTTTCCTATAGCTGGGATGTCTGTAACATCTCTCCATGTGAGTTCACTAAGCTGATCAGCAACATGAGAGTTTCCACTGTAGTGTCTCCCACAGAGCAAGCTGAGAGGTATTTTCCTCAGTGTGGCCATCTTTTACTGGCTGTTTCTCAGTGTAATGCACAATGTGAAGCTTCAATTGAGTTGATTTGGATACTATCAGGTTCAACAGTTGGTCTCTCTAAAGGTGCTTCAGTTTCCTCCCACTCCCCCTAAAATGCCATCCTCCCCAATCACATAAACCTCATTCTCTTGGGAAGACTGGATAAAGGGAAATAAGTGAACCTATTTGGAAGTATCTTTACTAGATTAGTCTGAAGACAGGCAATGGTACTGTCTAAATTGCTTTTTGTTGCCTACTGTACCTCATGCCTAGGAATGCAAACATGAAAACTTAGAATTACTAAAGATTACATTATTAACTGGCAAGCAGGTGGCAATGGAGTAGTATCCAAACAATGATTAATTTCAATGAATTCAGAGCAGGAAGCAAGACCCATTTATTTTGTTTAGCATTTGAGTAACTGTTTTTTCTTAGTTCTAATTTTGTGTTTTAATTTTCCATAATCAGTACTAAGCTGTCAGTATAACAGGTGGATTTAGAAACTGGAAAATTAAATTAATAAACCAGTTATTTGGACTTATCTGTTTGTCTCTGGGATACCTGGCCTCAGAAAGTACAATCTCTTCCAGTACAAAGAAACTGGAAAGATGAAACAGTCTGGAAATAGCACTGTACACTGTTTCATGCTGCCTGAAAATTCTGCTTTTTCCTTATCCAATGTTTAAGGCTTTTCTTTAAAAAAACAAATGGCCAAGTAATTTAAGAATAGAATGAAAATGAAAGATAGAATTCTCACCTAGTCCAGGTTTTTGACTGGTAGTTTTTCTTCATTTTCTTCAAACTAGGGTTTTCCAACCTAGAAAGTCAAGGTCTTTTATTATAAAGAAGGGGAGACAAGGACTTTTGTTTCTCAACGCCTGAAAAATCTGCGTCAACAGCTCTTTAGAATTTATTGAATTTGAATAGTCTCAGTGAAATGTTTTCAATTTGATGAATGATAAAGATGCTTGCTTGGAATTGGTTTTGGAACATTCTACTGGGACTGCCTGTTCTTATCAGATGGAAGTTCTATTTATTCCAAGTTTTTGAAGGACAAGTAAAATTTTGCTACTCGGTACACACAGGAATAAATTAGTATAATTGTTGACTAAGTAGACTATTGAAAAAAAAAGTATTCTCTCTGTCTTTATGCTTCTACAGATATTTGGATTCATATTGTATCAAAATTTAGTGAGATTGGGACCCTATTGTGTTACATAGTATGAGTGCACGTCCTTAAAAGGATTTTATAATACAAGAAACCATTTACAGTAGTATTAATAGACTATTACAGGAAATTTTAGAACTATTACTTCTTTTGCTTCTGAGATGGTTGTCTCAGTAAAAATTTATCAGAAAGCTCAGATATGAACAGGTCCACAACCTGTCCAGAATCTGAGCCTAAGTATAAATCAACATTTCTTTGCAGTCTGAACTCATTGTTATCCTTCTGCTCCCATGCTGTTGAAATACACTTCAGTCTGATTCAGTTCCTTTCCATCTATCATCTTTTCTGATTTTCCTGTAAGGAGACTTGCCACACTTTACTATTGCTGTCTATGGCAAAGACATCTGCAGAACTGTCAGGGTTTGCTGTTGGGAGTCACACAGAAAAGTCATCCTGGGCTACATTTTGGTCTGTAAAGCTTTTACAAGAAATCTAGGGAGCTTTTTCAGTGGCAGTTCTTTTCCTGGATACCATTTCCTTTCTATAGGCCCTCTAGAAAGAGATCCTTGAGGGTCTTGAATGTCTCATTATTAAAAGAATACCTTTGGTTTTGATAAAATTTAACAAAAATAATCTCAGATGAAATTTAACATTCATTAGACAGCAGCTGTCTGTGCCCAAGGCTTTTGTTAAGAGTGTCTTCAAACATTTTGGTTTCCTGTAAGAATATGGCCAACATCACAAGGCACCTGTGCTTGTGATAATGCAGCAGAAGGAATCGCTAACAGAAATTCAGGTGCAATATTGTTTCTGTTGCTGCAGTAGCTGTTTGTGATAAATGGCTATTTCTGAACATCCATGTTACGGTTCTGATGTTTGGTCAGGCTTTTTATGCACCTTTTACCAGAATTGTATGAATGAATTTTATCTGTGCTTCTACTGAAACTGTTTTTCAGGGGAGGATGGAGGGTCTTCTCAGACAACCTTATCTTCAGATAGACTGGGCAGAGCTAGAGCCCTTTGAAGCTTCTCTGAACCCATTGTTGGAAACATCTGAAACTGACACCATTTTAAATTGAGGGATAATGGAAAAGGACTGACTGAGGTTTTGTCTGCACTGCCTTTTGTACAGTGGCCCAAACTCAGGCTCAATTTTGAATGAAGGCTCCATCAGTCTCTGCCAACAGTCACTGGCTGTGCACGAGTCTTTGCTCTAAGCCCAGTGCTCCCCTGCCCCATTCACCTCCAGGGAACCTGTTCCTCTCCTCCACACTTGGTCCAGGTTTGGAGGTAGAAATGCAGTGCAGGTGGTCAGTAGACTGGGCTTCAGCACACAGCAGCATGCTGCAGCCAGCTCCAAGCTTGTGTGGTGCCAGAGACATAACCTCGCAGGCTCTGCAGGACATAGGAGGGAAATATTAATTGTTTCATGAGCTACATAGGTCAAACACTATATTAATAATGGATTTTTAAACTAGCCAATGAGGTGTAGGGATGAGTTAATAAAAATTGTTGAATGCCTGAGACAGAGGAATCTGAAGGCTGCCTGATACAGCAAGCAAAAGGTCAACCGAACTTCAGAGCCATGATGGAGGGATGCTTCTTCATTTTGTCTCCAGGTTTCCAGATATGGAATATTTATATTTGCCCAATTTTAAATCTTAGTTTTTCCTCTTTGTAGTAGGCTGAATTGAATGTTACTTCAGAGATTACTTCAAAATAAAAAAGGAAAGGGAAAGCAATTAATAAGAAAAGCTTTTCAGATATTCAGGGAAGAAAAAGACAGTGGGTCAAAGACAAATGCAACAGAAAACTCCACATAACGTGTTTCTACTGTAGCTTTCAGGTGAAGGTGACGCCAGCAGAATGCAAAATGGATTTATATAGTGCACTGTCAAGCTGCAGGTGAACCACAGATAAAATTCCATTAGTTTAAACAGAGAGGATGCATGAACTCCTAGGTTTTTAATGATAGGGTTTCTGCTCTTGGACAATGAGCAAATGACAGTCTAAAGCAGATGTAGTAAATAGATTTATATGAAATAGATTTAGTCAGAAGCATTCTTCCACCAGAAAAATAAATAATTCCATTAGTAAATGCTCACTCACCTTTATTACGTACAAATTGTTATATCATCAATATACTCTGCACTAAGTATTCATCTGCACTGTCTTGCTAATAAAAATTCTTCTCCACAGGTACAGTGCTGCAAATTGCAAAGAACATCAGTCAGCAGTAGTGGTTTACGAATCAAGCCTAGTGGGGCAAAGCAGTTTATTAGTGTGCACCTCATTCCGTGGCATGTAGGATTACCCACACGAATCACTTGAGCTGTAAACATTTCCATTTGCAAAGGGTGATGAAAATAACTTCAGTCATGTATGGCACATGCTTACACCAGAGTAAGGCTCAGCACCCTCGTGTTTAACCTCATGGCAGTTGATAGGGCATAACAGTGAAGAAGTGAGATGACATCACTGAAGCACAAATACCTGGAACATCTTCCTGCCTGTATTCTGGAAGGTTGTGGAATATTTTCCAACCCAGAAAATAGCCTCATTAATGCATTTAAATGTAGGCTGACCAAAGCCCTTGTTAATGTACAATTGAGAAAACTTTGGAATTAACTTAATTAGATTATATAGTTATTTTCTATTACAAACTTCCTCAGCTTTAGGGCATGGGGTAAAATTACTGATCTTTTACTAAATTATTTCAAACATGCCTAGCTGCAATTTTCATTATGCAAAATATATCTTGTGTACCGGTGCATTCTATTTCAGCTCATTAATTCAGGATCACTTTAATATGAGGAAGGATTTTACTCCCCATCAGTGAAAGGAAAATCCTGTCCACTTTTTCCAGTAGTAGACAAAGAAATGGATTGCCAGCTCATCTTTTCCCTTGTGCAATTCCATAAATACCCATATATTCTTTCTGCCATGATTCCAGGGAGTTTCTAGCATGTAGGGGAACATCCTCAAATAGTAATAAAACATGGTTTCCCAATGGTAAGGCAATAAAACAAGTTTGGGATTGTAATTTTTACTTACTACTGATTTCAATTTATAAGGTGGCAACAGTTTGTTACATTGTTTTCCTACCTTTCTCTTTTGTGGTAATAGGTGTGTTTAATGCTCGGTGGCCTCTTACAAGCAAATAATTTGAAAGAATATTACTCTGCTACAAACAAGGATTTTTAGATGTTAGCGTATGATGATTTCCTTTGTTATATTCTCTTCTGAGTTCTTCTTATTAGGCAATGACTAATAATGTGGAGGACTGCATACATTGAAGGTTTGGGTCTTATTTTTTCCTACTGAGAATTTATATTAATATTTGAGGATCTTTCTCTGCTTTGGATGTTTCATGAAATTTGACTGTGGGAGCAGTAGATACCCATTAGAATTTGGTTCAGTACAGGTTTTGACTTAATCCAATCAAGATTAAGCCTAAATAGCATGTGTTTTAGCAAGATCATGTAGGGTATTCTGTTCCTGACCAGAGCAGAAAGCCTAAGTCTCCTATAGGTCCTGTGCTGCATCTGCCAGACTGTACAGACTTCTTGGCTGGCACTACACTCATGTGTTCCAGTCTAGATGTCCACATGTGAGCTGGAAGTTCCCATCATACCCACCACAGGTCTGCCTAAATACAGTCACTGGATTGTAGAAAGTCAACTCATTCTTCTGTAGATGCTTCTGTTTCACTGCATAGCTCTCTTGAGTTCATTAGACTCAGCTGAGCACAGATGTTACCCGAGTGTAGTAGTGTTTTGTTTTATGTTATACTGGAGCAGCTGGTTTACAACACCTGCTTGTCTTCATATTTTCAAGAGAAATTTTCATCAGATGTACCTGACCTCTTAACTTGATGTTGAGTTTTTTGCAAAATATTAAGCAGAATTATGAATCTTCAACAGGCTTTTTTTTCTAGTTCTGATTTGAATCCAGCCAGGATGCTGTTTACTTTTATATGTCTCTTGGAAATACCCTGTCCCTACTTTATTAACCCAAATAGATGGATTTGCATGTTTTTACCATCTCTGTGTTCTGTATAAATTTTCCATATCAAATCAATTCTGGCTCTTCTATCTACTGATCTGAGTTTGTTTTTCTGGGACATTATTTTGTATTTTCAAAATGTGTGGTGGTAAGCAATGTGCTTTAATACCCTGCAGATGTTCGTGGTTAAAGTTGGAAATTTTTCTCTTGAATTTATAGCAGGTTTAATTAAAGTACTTTCCTTTGGTCTAATCATTAAAATGTTAGTAATTCTAAGTTATTGCTTGAGCTCCTGTGTCATGTTCCAGGGACTACTTAAAAAAATACAACTTTCCATTCATGAAATATAGGGTTTATGTTTTACAGCTATTTGCCATTTATGATTTTAGAACTGGTGGCTTCTATTAACTCCAGCTTCCATGTATCATCCTCTAATTTCTTTTCTTAGTTTGAGTTTCTGCAGCTAGAGTATTTATTTATGTTTCAGGTGGGATTTTTTCTGACCTTGAAGAGTCAATAAACACTGTTTTCAGTTAAAGTATGGAAACATTGCTTCAGGCTTCTCTTCCAGTATTTTTTCTCTCCTTTTCTTTTATATTCCTGCTTTTAGAGATTACATATTTGACCATATGTTGCTACTTAATTGCTTTTTTACTTTTATATTTGCATCCTTTTTTGCTTGTTAGCAATAGCTAGTGATTTAAGATGATGTACAAGCATTCATAAAGAAAACCAGCCAGCCATTCACTTCCCCACATTCTTCATGCCCTTTTTAATACATGCAAGCATATCCAGTGTAATGAAAAATAAACTGTTTGTTTGAAATGGGGACAGGGCTTGGGTATGTTAGCATTTCTGCTCCATTACTCAGCTGGAAAAAGGAACAAACAGGTGCTTATTTACTCCCTGAGTTGTTCTTTGCTTGCACCTCATAATTAGATTTACTCAAGGCTTCCAACACAATGGAACCAAATACATTTCCATGCTGTACTGTCCATTTTACAGTGATAACCTTGGGCTGCCTGGAAGCGATTTGTTAACCTCTAAAGTTCACATTTCGGTTGACAACAGTAGCATCAGTTGATCTGCTGAAGTAAAATACTGTCTTGGATTTTGGCTGGGATAGACTCCATTTTTTCTTAGTAGCTGACAAAAAAATAATGTGAGGGGATAAACGAATGATATTTTTAAAGAGAAAGTAGAGATAGTACAAAATAGTCATGGAGAAAACAGCCTTTCTTGTCCTCACATTTTTCCAGGCTATATTTAGCAATTTTATGTAGTAATCCTACTTGTAGAAGGTTAGAGAGAACCTGCCTTATGGGATCATAAAGTTCAGGAGTTTAGGTGATTGACTGAATAAAGCAGGGATGTTAATTCCTGAGACGTGCAGGCCGAGGGGTGGGATGCAATACTGTGGCTGGGCAATAAGCCAGTGAACTGCATCATTGTAATTGCAGATGAAATAATAATTATTTGTGATAGCTTGCTAATCAGCGAAAGCATGGAAAAGGCTCTTGACAAGCACCATCAAGGTAATTAAGGTGAAGCATTGAATTTGCATAAATTTACACTTTGATCATTGTTCACAAGATACTGTCTCTTGAAATAGACTTGGCTGGTTTCAAGAGGAGCACTAAATCAAAGCAAAGGAGTGCAATAACTGCACAGCATCAATAGTGCTTACAAAATACAGATGCACCTTACATAGGCAATTATCTAAAGAATCTATTGTCCTTAATCAAAGGATGATACTCAAGTTACTTTTTTAAATTACTAAATAGTCCTAGTTAGCGTATGCCATTCTAGTTGTAGCTCTTTAATGAACACAGTAAAATCACAAAGATGAGGTCTTCAGAAAAGACAACATTTGATTATTTACTTTGCTTAGAAAACCCCCAACCTCTTAAAGGAGGACAGCTGAAGGTATCATTCCTCATATTGTTTTGACACATATGCAAGCTGTCTTGGAACATGTATTTAATAGATTTCTTTAGGAGCTGCAGATGTGATACTCTTGTGATCTCAGGCTCTGATCACCGGCTCTGATGGAAGGTTAAGCTCTAGTCCTTCAGGCTTCTGTGCAGGTTTCCTGAGTATCAGCTGCCAGAGTAGTTCTGGTGCTCAGGGCTGCAGCCAGAGCTCTGGGGTCTGCCTTAGCTCCAGTTCTGTGATTCTTTTCCCTCTGGGAAGCAGCAATGGGTCTCTTGACAGTGCAGTCTCCCAAAGGACACAACAGTTTATGTAAAACAAAGGACTTTGAGCTCTCAAAGCATGCATGCAAACAGCAAAAATCTAGAGTGTACACATCTATTCACTCTTCCCTAAGGTTTATTACTCACTGGAAAATCCCTACTGAGACTTCTGGAGTCCTTTCTGTCAACCTTTCTCTACAGATCTTCCTGACAACTCATTTTCCACTCTCTTTTGCACTATGATTTTTTAAAGCTTTTTTTTTCTTCCAGATTTAGGGGGGTCATCTTATTAAAAATAGCAATAAGTTTTAAAATAATTATATGATCAGCCACAATTTCTGAATATTCTGATTTATATTATATTGCTGATGGTTTGCTCTGATTTAGGTTAACATCATCCTACAAGAAACCTCTTTTCCTCCCTTGCTGAATGTGTTATATTTATGCTGCTAACTATTTCAGAATAGATATATCTTAATGCAAATATTCTTTATGTGTCATGTGGGTAACCACATATATGCATCAAATAGTATTTTTGATGCTAAATTATTTTAGCCACTAATTCTAGAATTTTTTCTATTGGGTACTTGCATTCTTACCTCATCTTCCAGCTACAATAATGCTGCAAAAAATTAAGAGGCTACTAAAACTCTGCCTTAAAATTTTTACATCTTATTTATTTATTACCTTTTTTTTTATTTCTCACTTATACATGGTTATTCAGTAATAACAAAGTTGTAAACCATGCTGTCATGTTTGAGTTTGGGGCTTTTTTTAACTTAACCATGCAAATAATTTTTTGCCTAGATACAAAATTTTAGTAGAAATAAAATGTATTTTTCTAGTACAGTATGTGCTTGGCATGGTTTTATATTGTACTTATTTAGAAAGATGATCTCTTAAAGCTGTTGCTCTGACACAGCCATGAAGAGTTTGCTTTTGCAGTGCAGCAGTAAACAAATCCACTTAGGTACCAGATACTTTATGCTAAGACAGATCTCTTGGTATGCTGCATTTGTATTCCAGGCAACCTGCACACACCAGTGTAATTATGTGATTAAGAGTGAGTCTCATTATTGTGTATGTGAGCATTCCATGCACAACTCTCCTGGTGATGCACACACTGTACATGTCTTAAAAGTGTCATCTGCTCTGTCATTGTTTTTCACCTGTTTATTAATGAATGAATCAAGCTACTTTACAGAATACTAGAGAATTAGGACACGAGATACATAACAAATGCTGAAGCTGCCTTCCCTACTATAAATCTGATGATCTTATCATATAAATACAACTCAGGAGTTATATCTCAGATGAATGTAAAAAGTTTTTTAGAAAGATAACGCTGGAACTGTTTTGGAAGTTCTGGTTTGAATGCCTGGCCCCAGTCAATCCGTAGCAAATACACACTGATTTCAGCATGGCCAAGGTTTCACCAGTGGTATTCTGAACTATTTCTTTAAAATTCATTCATTTAGCTTTTTGAACTCAGGATATCTTGGTCTTTTTTCTTTTTCTTTTTTTTTTTTTTTCCTACTGGAATGAGATGTGGCAAGGAAAAGAAGAGAAGCTAGTATAAAATATACATAACAAAAGTGTGCATATTTTTCATAGGGATTTTTTAATGAGGGATTAGTTACATAGGAGCTTTAGGGATTAATTAACCAATACCTAATTAAAGCAGGGTTCTGAAGTGGATTCACTGTAAATCTGAAAGTCATGTTGAAGGAGAAAAAGTAGAAAAATGGAGTGGTGCAAAGTAATAGGTCGTTTCTAAACTGAGGCAATGTACTACATCAAAAAGAATGGGGGAAAAACAGGAAAATAACCTAGAAAAGTGGGAACAGGAGGTTGTTGCTGTCTCTCTATTGCTTTTAGTTTCAAGAGATAAAATATCTTATTTGTCTGGCCCATACATTGACCTAGATTCACAAACTACCCTTCAAAAAGTCATCTATTTGAAGAGTAAGTCTTCCTGCAATGCAGGCTAGTGTCTGGCTGTGTTTCTACCTGACTCACTGATGATGAGAGAAAAGACACAGATGAAGCACTGATACTGAAGTCTACTCTCGTTATTGCCCTTGATTTTATGCTCATTCTCTTCTGTGTATTGTCCCCATTCCTGTATCAGTTTCTCTGACCTGATATTTTCACTGCATCTTCATTTTATACACTGTGTGCTCTGGTGCCTTTTTTAGAGTACTTTTGAGCACAGACATTTAGAGTTTCACTATAGTGAAAACAAGATGTTTTCCTAGAGGAGTATAATGTGAAAAACACAATGACTCTGTAAAATAACATCCACTTGTACTTTGATTTTTTGACTATTTTCCCAAGTAGCATGTAAAACAGAGACAGTATTTTGGAGGAGAAGGGAGGAACCCTTCATGGTCTTAAGCTTTTAATTTAAAAGTAGCTTCAACAAAAATTATAAATCCAGATTATCATGTGGGTCTCTTTTTTGCCTCCTTCCACCAATTTTAAGGTTAAAATGAGCCTTAATGCATTTTTATTTGAAGCTCCTATATAATATCAACTATAAAAATTCACCTTGCAATACCTTCATTGAATCTAATAATTTTTGGATGAATAAGTACAGATTTTACATAGATAGACTTAGCTCAAAAACTTTTATGAAGGTGCCTCCATCATTTCTCCAGGGAAGTTTCTCAAAAGGTTAATCACTGTTAAAATACATCCTTCTTCCCTTTTGAATATGTCTACCTCTAATTTTTTAATGGTTTTGGAAATTCATGGTCAGGTGGTTTTGCAGCATGGTCAACCACTAAATCTTTGTCAAGGTCATTGCTTCTTCCCAGGATGTTCAATAATCTTTTGTGCCTCTATATTTATGTCTTTTTATGTGACTCTAGGAAAAATGGTGGCAGGCAGAGCCCGTTATTCCTCTTTGACTGTGACCCTCTTAATAATGGTTTGCCTCAATTCAGAAATTCCCCCTGCTTTTATCTATCACTTCACCAGTCCTTGGTAGCCTATAAACCTTGATGGAGAATGGCTTATATTTTCTTCACATCTCTGATGGAGACATTGAGTTGCACTGGATTGAGGCTCTATGTTCATTCTGTGATTTCCTATTAGTGATTACATTTTGTTATCCACCAGATATCACGTTGTCATCTATTGACCAGGTGCTGCATTGATCTCAAATAGTGCTAATTCCTTTAATCAGAATGTCGTGTGGTAAAATTCAGTTTTGCTGACCACATCACAACCCAACAAAACCTGGCTCTTTTCATCAGAATTGACTAAAAATTAAATATATAATCAAAGGAAAAATCTGTTGTTTACTGTAGTATTTCCCAGGTTGTATGGAACAGTCACAGGCTCAGGAGTACTGTTTGCACTGAAAAGAAAACCAATCCCCACAAAAGCTGCCATGATAATGCCACTGTCTCATGTAATGTGTTACATCAGTCTGGGATCAGCACAGCACAGATTTGCCCAACTAAATACAAGAACATGGTCAACTGTGAGAATATGTTCCATGGAATTAAAAATGGCGAATGTACACTATCTGTAATTCAGAAGTATTGCCAGGTTGTGTTCTGCATATCTTGTGTTAAATTTCACAAACAGAAATGCAGTGGCTGTCACTCCAGCTGTCACTTGGTGACCCTTTGTTACTGTTACTTCAGAAAATGGTATTTTAAAAAATTTTCTTTGCAGCAGTACCTTCTAGTGGTGATATATATGTTTCAAAGACACAACTATCTTACTGCAGTTGAGTCAGAAAGCTCAGGATACAGCATTTTTCTTTTAAATCCTCTCAATAAAACTGACTTCAAGCCAGGTATTGGGTGACGTTTTTGCCTATTTATTCACTTATTAGTCTCACTTAGAATTCAGAATTAGAAATTATCAAGAAATAATCAGTATTATGTTTTTCTCCATAGTCAATGTTCAAATTCATAATCATAGTCAAAAGTTCAGATTTAGCACATATCAGTGATAACTATAATTCTTACCTATCTGGCTCAAAAGTCTCTTTCCTTTTACACAGTGCAATGTCAGGCTTACTGGTACAATCCAACCATGGATAAACTAAACATATGATCTTGTTTCCCATGCCTTAAAGGTGGACTGTAGAATTATACTGAAGTTCACTTCAGAGGCAATGTTGGCACGTCTCTTTGACAGAATTCCTTAAAGCTACATATACATGACCACATAAGCAGTAAATCTGATTGAAATAATTAAAACTGGCTGAAAATTTCCAGAAAAAGTGTTTTTCAGTGATACACAGAAACTAAAGGAATTTAAATACTCCATGATTATGTATAGATCTTTTGATCCAGGATTAATTTTTTAATATATGTTATTTGTTATGTTTAATTTTTTACTTTTTTTCTTTCATGAACTTCAAGTTAAGGTGTATATAGAAAGATGGCTGGGGGTAAAATTAGAGGAAACTGAGAAGTTTTATTTGCATCCTAAGAGAAATTGTAACAGAACAGAAATTATAGGGAAAAATACAGTTGCTGCTCCCTGAATGGAATGCGACTGGCATGCTCAAAAGCTATTCCATGATGATCCCTCACACCCACACTCTGCATCCATAGCACCTCCTAAGGGGGATGGAAGAGAGAGGAGCAGAGTGGAGGCACTGTGGCCAGGCTCTGTTGAAATCCTTACAGGGAGGGGAGCTCGATGGTACTTTGCAGCTGAGAAACAGCCCAGCAGCTGTCAGCCAGGGCAGAGAGGGGGAGATGTCCTGCTGCTGAGCTGCAGCTGTGGTGGAATTGCTCTCCTCCAATGAGCTTGGTTCATTATAACCTAATCATAATATCAAGGCACACCTCCATCCCAAAGTTACCCACCTCCAGGGTACAACCACCCCTCACTGGGCATGTGCTGTATATTTTATTGACTTTGTCTTTAAGAGCAAAGTGAGAGAATTTTGCAACAATTAGTAACAAATAAATGTGTTAGAATTTTACTAAAGTCACTCAGGCTCCACCTAAATACAAAGAAATAGTACAAAAGTAAGTTGAGAATGGGGAAAATTTAGGAAAGGGTCCATCATAACTGTTGGCATCAGCTGATGGGCTGAACCTGTCTTCTCACCCACTGGAACACCTACTGGGTAAAAAACCACACTCTTCGTGTTCTGAATATTTTATTGGGGATTAGATNATAGTACAAAAGTAAGTTGAGAATGGGGAAAATTTAGGAAAGGGTCCATCATAACTGTTGGCATCAGCTGATGGGCTGAACCTGTCTTCTCACCCACTGGAACACCTACTGGGTAAAAAACCACACTCTTCGTGTTCTGAATATTTTATTGGGGATTAGATCTTGTCTATATATTGCTTTGAATGTGTTTTTTGCAGTTAGATATTATCACCAGCAATCCTCAAACCTTCACCTGTCACAATTTTCTATTAATAGTTTTATCCCACACACTGTTGGTGTGAGTCCTTCACAGGCGCTGGCAGTCGCTGGCAGTGGGTAACATACTTGAATGAAGTGGAAGACCCACTAAGGGACCATAAAGTGGAAAGACTTGCTGAGAAATCTCCCTTATGCTGTTGGTGTGTCCCTGAGTAAGTCAGTCAAGCCACCCTCCAATCCTGCAGGAGTGCTCGGTGGAGGGTCCCCATGATGGGATGCTGACAGACTGCTCGGGCACAGGGATCTCTGCTTTCCTGGGGCACCGACAGACAAACCAAACACAAAGGCTGGAGCAACTCTCCCAACAGTTAAGGTTGAGGAAATCTCCCCTTTTCATGTGACAGAGTATAAGTGAAACAATTAAGTATTTAAAGTAGCTTGGGACAAATGGAGAGGGAAGTTCAAACTGGAGCAATTGTGTCAAAATACATAATTAAACAGACTAGGAAAACATGGCTTTCATAAAGAGTTGAGGGAAAACCACTGATTTGTTATACATGTACCTGGGCACATAAGGGGTTAAATGAGTAACTGTGGTAATGCTTCAATCAACAGGAAAAAGATCCTTTTCCTAGAATAGTACTTCAAGCAACTGTAAAGGTATTTCTAGTTTTAAAATTTATGTCAGTCAAACATACCTAAAAATAACTGCTATCCCCATAAAATTTGCAATTTATAAGATGGAAGAAGCATTGTTGACGTGTGAAGCACTTACTTGCACTCACCTTCCGTGGATTTCTCTAGAGAGTTCTGTCACATCTAGTCTTCAGCTAGTATGAGCTGGGGACATGTGTTCTGCTCTAGAAGAAAATACCATCTCTAACATGATCAGTGAACCAGATTTTTATTTAAGTACAAAACATTCATGGTCTATAAACTAGCAAAGTGCCTTTAAATTACCAACTTGAATAAGTACTTTGCAGAAGCAGAGTTCTAGCATTAGCAGTTGTTAGCACAATGGGGATGAACAGCTAGCAAAAGATTAGACCTATTTACCAGTATTGTTTCCTGTTTAGAGTATCATTGCTATTGGTAATTTGAAGGAGCTTAAGGGAAGTGAGAGAGAGAAATAAAATACAAGGATAGAATGGAATGATAATAGAATAATGTAGAGAAAATACTCACCAGGACAGAATGCTATGGTGATAGCTTTGAATATTTTTTATTGTTTGGAGTTTTTTTGTCCAGGAGGGATATCCAGTGCCCATGCTAACAGATAAACATGTTTTGCTATGAGTCAAAAAACCCCTAAAAACAAACCAAACTAAAAACATTACAAGGATTAAATAGAAATGTAACAAAGAGAAAATACTGTAAAAGGTTTCTTGATATAGGAACAATAGATGTCAGAAAAATATGTCTGAAATTACAATCATACAGAAGAGACAAACTAGACATATTTATAGAGTTATGAGATGTCATATTCCTAGTTCACATGAGGGGGGTAATCTGCAAATAGATAAAGGGTTTTGGAATGTTATGAGGAGGATGTTATGGAAGGAATGTTATGGAAGGCCACAGATGTGCTCTGCATTTCTCCACCAGCCAGGTGGAAAGAGTGGGTGAAACTAAGGTATACAGAACATTAATTTCCAAGTTGTTAATTCTAGAGTGGGTGCTTTGTAGCCTTTGCACAAAAGGCATCATTAAAAAGCGATTAATGTTAACACAGTATTTTGTTTACAGTAATAAGATTTCTATCTACTGAACAACAATTGGATAATTATACCAGTTGTGATTATTGGTTGCACAGATGGGAGGGTTTAAAAGCAAATTACTTGATCAAATTCTGTTATTGAATTTTAATTCACTTATGGATATTTTTCTTTGCTGTCTGAAACACATAATCCTTGTTACTCAGTTTACTTTAAAAAGGTAGGAGCTTGTATAAACTTTAAAAATTTTGGGGGAGGAGTGGAGCTGTCAGTCAGTGAAACTTACTTGTGGATCATATTACTCAGCCTAATATGCACAACTGATAATAAGGATGGACATTTTTTCTATGTCAAATCTATCAATGACTTAAGTAAAAAAAATCATCACAGACTCACAGTTTCTCAAAATGGTTGAGGTTGGAAGGGACTTTCAGAGGTCATCTGGTCCAATCCTGTTTCTTAAACAGGGTCACTTGAAGGACATGGTCCATGACCATGTCCACACAGCTTTTGAATATTTCTGAGGAGGAAGACTTGACCACTTCTCTGGGTGAACTGTGCCAGTACTCAGTCATCCTCTCAGAAAAAAAAAAAAATATTTCCTGATGTTCAGAGGAAACTTCTGTGGTTAAGGTTGTGTTCATTGCCAGTGCCTGGTTCCATCTCCTTTGCACCCTTCCTTCAAGTACTTATATGTATGGCCAGGATCCCCTGTCCTCCTTCTTGTCTCCAGGCTGAAGAGCCCTAGCTCTCTCAACCTTTCCTCACATGTGAGGTACCCCAGTAGGTTAATCATCCTTGTGGCCCAATTGCCTTCTTTACATCAAGAGCTCATTACTCATTCATTTCCAACCTGGTGTCCACCAGGACCCCCAGGTCAGTTTCTGCTGAGCTGCTTTGCAGCTGGGCTACCCCCAGCATGCCTTGTTGCCTGGGATTGTTTCTCTTCAGACTGAGAATTCCCTGAGCTTCCTGAAGGCCCTTTCTCCAACTGCTGAGGTCCCTCTGGATGGCAGCATGGCCCCCTGGCCATGTATCAGCCACTGCTCCCGGTTTGGTGTCACCTGCAAATTTGCTGAGGGTACACTGATCCATCACCCTTATTTTTATGAAGATGCTGAACCAGATGGGATGTAGTAGTGACCTCTAGGATACATTGCTGCCCACTGGCATGCAACCAAACTTGTGCCACTCATTACATCACCACTGATCTCAATGAATGCAGCCAATTTTCAACCTTCTTCACTGTCTGCTCATCCATCAACAGCTCCTCTATGAAACTGTTATAGGTGAGAGTGTCATTGGCACTACTGCAGTTCCAACAGACAGCAGCCTCTGCTCTCGCCTTGTCCACCAGGCCAATCACTTCATAAAAGAAGTTTACCCACTTGGTCAAACAAAACTTCCTGTTAGTGAAGAAGTGCTGAATGCTCTTCATTGTTTCCTTGTCTTTAATGAGCCTGGAAATGATTTTCAAGATTAGCTGCTCCAGCAACTTTGTAGAGATCAAAGTCAGGGTGACCAGCCTGTAGTTCCTGAGTTCTCCTTCTTGCCCTTGAAGATAGCAGTAACATCTGCTTTTCTCAAGTCTTCTAGAGCTTCTCCAGGTATCCCTGGTGGATCAAAGATTATGGAGATTTGCCTTAGGATGATTTCTGCTATCTCTCTCAGTGCTCATGGATGCATTCCATCACGGTCCATGAATTTATCTTCCACCAAAAGTGTGTGAAAACAAAACTTCCTGGAAGAATAAGTTTCCTGGCTTGTACATTTTCTGGATTGTGTATCTTTTACTGTCTGTGAAGATGTTTCATTAATTTTCACTTGTTATGGTTGTCTAGTAGAATTATCTGTTTCCCAGCATTGTTTACACGCCTCAGATTAGGTCATTTGACCCAGTGTGCCAAACACTAAGCCTAATACAAATGAAATGCCTGCATCTGACAAACCAGGAGACTAATGTATATTATTCTAAAAGTACAAAATGGTTATGAATATACTTATTTCCCTCAACTTTTCATTTCTGTATTGTTTCAGTACTGTAAAATAATATAACATTCTTCAGAGAACTGTCATAACAAAATAAAATATTGCTCATAGTTAGTCCTGGTTTGTGTCTGACTTTCTGAAATGAAAGGATTGTGAAATAGGAAAATTAGATAATAAATTAGATTAAAGAATGCCTATTGTCATTATTACTAGACCAATATATTTTAGACATAAAACAAAACTGATGATTAAGGTAGAATAAATACTTATCTATATTATAGCTAGCAAAAACAAATGCACATATTTGCTGGTTTATGTACAACATTAATTGATTAGTATTTCATAAGTTTATTTGGCTTCCAAGCTGGAAGACCTTCTCAGTGTCCCAAATATGTCCCGCATTACTCAGACAATTAAAGTAACATATGTTTTAGCAATTGAGCCTCATCTATGTGGTTTTAGCTACATTCATGAATAAGGAAGACTTAAATATGTGTTTTTAACACCATAAATTGTCCATTCATAGTTTCAGTAGCAAATAAATGACTTAGAATGAGAGATACCAGAGTAAATCTTAGTGATACAACAGGAAAGAAACCAAAGTAAACCAACTAAAAAATTCACTAGAAAACAAAAGGCCAAAAAACCTCAAAAGCAACACAAGGTTTTAGAAGCATGAAGAGTCAGCCTTTGGAATAACCTTCCATAGTCCCATACAACAGCTCTTTCTCTAAAATGCATCATCTAGTTGTGGTTTTGGTGATTTCTTGTTTCTACAAAATAGTCTCCTAAACAAAATACTTTCAGCAGGATCAAAATGCCTAAAAGTTATATCTTTCCCTACATGAAACGTTTTCAAAATAATTTGGTGTTGGCATTCAATAAAGGACAAAATTGTCTCAGATATTTTTCAAGCTGCCTGTTAAGGAATATCTCATCTGCATTATTACATCATAGGTGTTTCCTGTAGAAAGCCACCAAAACCCAGGTTTCATGGATCACAAGCTTAACAAAACAGTATTTGCTATGACCATACCAGGAACCCCAGCTGGAGAATCAAAATGATTAAAAGTGAAAGAACAAGAGTGTTTGTTCAATGCAACATACTCAGCTATGTGCACATCTGTCAGTGTTATTGTGCAACTATCCTGTCTCAGGTTCAAATGGTTAGGTAAACAAAAACAGAGCTCCAAAAGACACAGGAGGTCTTTCTTTGTTCTGAAACTTTCTTTACAATAAATGTAAGATGAACAACAGTGATGATGGCAAACATTAGAAACACTTTTTGAGCAGTGTGCAGAGTGCAGGGAAAGCAAAGATACACTAGTTCAGCCAGGTTCTGTGTTTGGAGAGACACGGCCCAGAGTTTATCCTTCATCTTGGGCTCAGTGTTTGGTTTCCCACATTGGCAGTGAATAGAACTGGATTTCAGTGTTCTACATCTGAATACTAGGCTACTGAATATAAAAGTCTGTTAAGTATCCCCTAACCTTACTTTGTTCAAATCACTGCCTGGCAGTGATCTTCTCACAACTCTGAGATCCCTATGGTTTGACAGAAGCAGTGTGGATGACAACAGACAGCACCCCTCTTGACTCTGGATCACATCAGCTGTCTGAGTGCAGCTATTTTCAGAAGAAACCATTCAAACAACATCTAAAATAACCCTGGGTGCTTTCGTTGATGAAGGTTCATATGCCTGAAGATTTGATACTATTACAGGGATAGGAAGCACTTAAACAAAGAAGTTGTGGACTTTTGCTGTGAGGTTGCAGGGACATAAAAACCTAAGAGTTAGGCAAACTTTACCATTCTTACATGCTAAGATCCAAGATCAAGATCCAAAAAGCCAGATGTGATCCACTACTAGGAAGACACCTCTCCATAAAAAATGTTTCTCTTCAGATGAAAATTCCTTTGAAACCTCATGATTGGCCCCTGAGCAGTTCTTTCTACAGTTCCTGTCTGTCCATGTGCACTGAAATGTGAAGGGGTGACACTTCACCTGATGTGCTGTTTTCCATACTGGCAGCCAGGCGTGATCATGGTAATACTGTGGTTTCTTCTGACTTTAAAATGCTAACCCCAGAACTGAAGACTGCGATCAGCTCACTCTCACATGGACTAGAGGTTAGAGCAATAGCCCAAGGCTTCTTAAAACATGATGTTGCCCTATGGTCATTGAAATAAATGTTTCTGGCACTGAATGGTGCCTTAAGGACAGTAACTAACACACTGTCATTTAAATTTCATAACACCCCCTAGAAACAGATGAATCATTTGCATTGATTTTTCCAGAATGCAAACCTATATATATGTAATTCTCAACAAGCCTACAGAAGAATGGGAGGCAAAGTGGCTGCTGTTCAGGTTGACTTACTTCTGACAGACAAGAAGAACAGGAAACCTCTATTGTCAAATCTCTATTGGTTTAAAATCAAAATATATTTGAATTAGACCATCATGAATCCCCAGAATACAAAATGGTGCCATTTTTGGTATAGGCCATATAACAATTAATTGTTAGTCATAAAAAAAAAAAAAATTTGTTTCTTCATTTAATTTCCAAATTTTTCACTTTCAGGTAAAAAGGAAAAAAAAAGCATGTGATGGTGCACTATAAAATTTAAGGCAGCTCAAGAGCTAGCAGCTCACCAGACACATTGAAACAGAGAAAAGTAACAGACATTTGTATTTAATCGATCCTATTGAGCCAAGAACAATATTTTAGAGAATGCCTCCATTGTTCTGTGACAGGTGTGTTAACCGGGTGAACAGGATCGATCAGTGATGAGATGAAATGTAAATTGCTATTAAAGCTCTGCTATCATCTGAGCAACTGAGAGAAATGGGTATGTTTAACTATGACTAAGTGCATATGGCTACCCAGCTGAAAAAAGATTTGGGTCCTGATGCTGAAGACTAATTATATATTTGCCCCATTTTGTCAGGTGTATAAGAATTACTGAAAAAATGGCAGTGCTTCTGTTCCCTCATGGACCTGGAAAACAAGAACTTTCCTTCCCTCTTGTAAGGAGTAGTGGGTGAATATGGAGTCCTGTAATTCACCATTTCAAACTCTGTTATGCAAGCATAGGAATCAGCAGCTAGAGGGAGGGAGAGCCCAGAGGTCTTTTACAAAGATTCCAATTAAAAATTTCCTGTCAAGGAAGATAACAAAAAAAATCTTGGTACATCTAACCACGCAAACACATGACTTCCTCAAATTCTGGTGTGCCCCTGAAGAGGTATCAGTGTGAGTTTCCATCTTCGTGCCATATCCCACCAATTTCCATGTCTCGCCAGTCTGTTTGTTGATCTGCTTCATAAACTTTCAATCGAATGTTTAAACTAACTTGGCTTATTTTCCCTGAAGTAGACTAGGGAGCCATCAGATTATTATATCATCTGGCAAATCTGTGGCAATGGTCATCCTCAACCATTCACTGTCAGGGACAATCAAACAAGTGGTGGCCTGGAGCTGATAAACTTCTTCCATGGAGTGGTGAGAGCCAAAACAAGGTGTGTAGTTTCATCTTACTTATAAATCCATTAATTTAAAAAAACAACTCAAACCTTTATTTGGACAATTTTTCTTGTGTGTTCACTTTATAAATTATCTATAACAGAAGAAATATTGAAAACATACAAAATCTTATGTCTGAAGTCCTAATCTGGTATTTACTGGAAACTGGAAAGAGGTCTTCAACCTCAAATCCACCCTCCATGATTCACTTTAGTTTTGGTCAATACAAACAGATTTTCTGCAGAAACGATGCTGAGCTGGGTGGACAGCAGATCTATTTTAGGACATTTACAGCATTCTTTTATCAGCAAATGTATTAATCATGTGGACCATTAGGAGAAAGCTGTGTCACATCCAAGATAAGTGAAGGGATAACAATTGAGGTGTCCAGAGAAAAAATAGATATCCAGTCCTCCAGAATGACAACAATAATTGGGTGATATAAGATAAATATCTATCTAATAAAGCAAGAATTAAGAAGAGTAGAAAATAATAATTTTTAGAGACTCATGAATTTAATTTTTGTTAAATAAGAAAATGTTTCAATCATTTAAATATTTTGTCAAGAATAACTTTTTCTTCAGCACAGGGAGACCTATTCCAGTGATCAACTATTATGATAACTGAAAGTGCAACATCTCCCATAACTGAATCAAAGTACACAGTTACCTGGATTTCTTTCATTCCTAAATATTTAGAACCTGTAGCCTCTTAAATGATAAAGAACTGGGTTCTTGTCTGCTTTGTCTTGAATACAAACAGTAATATATGACTTTAAACAGAGGGAAAATGGGGACAGGCTTGTATAAAAATGATCAGAAAAATGATCAGCTAGAGATATAGTTGTTATCATGAAGAAGGGGGTGTTAAACTCCCTTGAACGTCATCATATTTAGGCTTAAAAAAGGAATGCAGATACAGCTGATGTATTGTCCTTCCAGTGTAATATGTCTGCAACTCTCTCTTTGTATCCTGGATTTTAACTGTTGCAGACACCTGAGGATATGTGCAGCATTGCAGAAGATAGCATACATGACAACACACGAAGAAACTAACCTGCAAGTAGCTTCATAATATCTATTCACAGTCATTTACAGTTTTCTAAGAGTAAACTGCTTGTTGCACAGTATCTTTGTTGATCAGTATCATCTAGGTTTGCTGAGCACACGAAATTTTTCCTCTAAGAATTTTTTATACAGTAATAAACAATCTTCTAAAATTATTTTTACCAATGATTGTATAAAAATCAGGAAAAAGAAAGCCCCACAAAGAAATTTGTGATTTGGGATTAGATATTCTGTCCAGATCCCTCAGGATTATTTTTCTAATGATACACAAGAGCAAAAGTTGATAGGATAACACCATGCAATTTATACCCTAGAAGACACAGAATATAACATACATATTCCTCCAGAGACCAGACTTTCAAAGTAATATCAGCTATAAAGAATTAGATAAATAGTTCTCTATCTGTAGGTCATGTTATATTTATATAAACAATGTGTATATGTTTATACACACACATTACCTGTGTGTGCAATAGACAATAGATTAAACATTACAAGCATACTCTATTATTGTGGGGTCCTGTATATGTCTGGCTTTTCTCCCTCCTTTCTCCAGGAATAACTTAGTTACAGCAGGTTACCAAGACACTAGATTAATAACAAATATCTCTTATCTCATTATCTGAAAACCTTTTATCTAAAGAGAAACTAGAATTTCTAGCAATTAAACAAAAGTTATGCAAGGAACCAAAGGACATTCTGTGGCTAAACCAGTTTATCAGAGTAAGATGTTGTTTTTACAGTGATTTATGCCTCTGAGTAAACACTGGGACTGCTTGCTGTGCTCACAACCCTTTAAGGAGACAAGAGAAAATCTGCCAATCTACTAGCTCTGTGACTATCATGCATGGAGAGTTGTTGCATTAGATACAAATTCATAGCTGCCTCCAATATCTATTTTATATGGCTGCTTAAAGGTTCGTGGATGTTTTTTTGGTTTTTTTCATCCTTGTTTGTTATCAGATACAATACAGAAGCTATATTTTGTAATAGAATACTTTAAAGGAAACATTTAATACAATTCTCTTTTGCTATAAAGAGAGAAAGCAGTCAAACAGAAATGAATAAAAATAAATATATAAAATATATATTTTTATAAAAATAAACATAAAGCCACTTTCATGAAGGGAGAACATAGAGTATTAATCTGTTGCTATATTGACATACTTTGGCACTGTAGTAACAGGATGATGTTTGACATTTTGCTAATAAGAATATATAAGATTTTATTTTTCTCATTTGGGTTGGGACTCAGTGGGAAGGGGCTGGTTCAAAGAAGTCCGACCAATTAGCATGACTTGCAAACTGGGAATGATGGATGAGGACAAGGCTGAGGTACTCAAAACTTTTGCTGAAGTCTTCAATGGCAACATTTCTTTCACACTTCTTGAGTGGCTGAACTCCAAGACAGGACAGGGGAGCAGAGGAGGAAGTTCCACCTGAGGAACTTGAGCTTACATAAGTCTATGGGACCCAATAAAACTTATCCCAGAGTCCTGAGGGAATTAGCTGATGTAGTTACTAGCCTCCCTCCTATATTTGATATGAGCTGTTCAGCATGGAAAACAGAAAACACCAGGGAGACCTTACTGGAGCCTTTCCATACTTAAAGGTGTCTATCAAAAGGCGGGGACAGATTTTTAGCAGGGCCTGTTGTGATAGGTCAAGGAGCAGTGGTTTTAAACTGAAAGGCTGTATACTTAGACTAGATGTAGAAAAGAAATTTTTGATGATGAAGGTGGTAAAACACTGGAATAGGTTGCCCCATCCCTGGCAGCATTCAAGGTCAGGTTGAAAAGGGGGTTGAACAACCTGTTCTACTTGAAAATGTCCCTTCTCATTACAGAGGGGATTGGACTATGTGACCTTTTAGAGAACCTTCCAACCCAAACTCTTCTATGTTTCTATGGTTAAAATTAGTCAACCTTTTGTGATTTAGGAGAGGTTTGTACACCAAAGCAGAAAAGCAACTATTACTAGGTGGTCTGGCTGACTTTAACTAATATTTGTGCATATGTAATCACCACCAACATGTTTTATCTATTTTCCTTAAGAAATGCTGTCATAAAATCACCCATTACTTGAAACTTTCAGGTTAATCTTTTGAGATCAAAATTTTCTCCCACCTTTCCTGGCCCACTAGCTTGACATAAAAAATTTACATCTCTTTCTACAGTGAGTTTTGAAAAGAGAAAACAATATTTCACATTATATCTGTGTAGTTCCAGTGCTCCAGCCCAGATGACCATTGATAACAAGATGAATGACGAGCCTTTGGAGTGAATCCAGCAAGAGATGTGAATATAGGGCACCAGAGCTATTGCTATTTATTACGCCTCCATTTCACTCTACTGAGCATGCTGACACAGCATTAATTAATAATCTATTCTGAATACAAAACCTCTGATAGCACTTACATTATAATCTTTTTATACCATGTTATATGTCATTAGAGTCGACATAATGATAATATCCACTTTGTAATGGAAATCATTTTAATAGAAAGAGCATTAAAACAACATGGAAGATGAAGAAAGAGTTATTTGGTATATATTCACTGAAGTATTGCCGGAAGGCAGAACATAGCAGGATGACTAGAAGGCTGCAAATATCACTACTCTGCCTCCCTTAATAAAAACATGATATCTATTTTGATTAATGTCTGTCTTCCCTTAATAAAAACATGGTATCTATTTTGATTAATGTCTGTCTTTCTGTCTTAAATCTTAACTTTTTCCCTAATCTTCCTCTCTGCAAGTTGTTGGTTTTTTTAAATACAGGGTCATGTTCTTATGGTGCTTCATAAAATGCACTGAAATTTTAAGTGAGTTCTAGGATTTGAACTTAATTTGTGAATGAAGAAGGATGGTGGGACCTTCTCATTACAGGGGGGACTCTTTTGGGACTGTGTGACGTAAGTGATAAATTTTCAGGGATTCCCACAAGGAAAGAATTGTTCCATGTGATAAAACATACAAGCCAGGAATGGACTATATCCCTTCTAATATTAAGTCTGAATCCTAGGATCCATTTGCCATTTTCTAAGGTGTGAAGGCGGTTTTGTAAGACTGAATGTCAAACTCCTTTCTGGAGAAAAGAGAAAGAGTTGTTCCTCTATTTCAGTCCTTCCTTTACCTGCCTGTGGTATTCAATAGGCTTTATTGTAGATCTTTGATATACAGATATGTTCCTTTGTAGCTAGGTGGCTGCTGGCTAAAGGGGGTTAGGGCTTATTATGGGATGCACAGGGAAGAGCATAGCTTTGCAGAGTCCAATAAAACTTGTGCTATGACTGGTTGTGGTAGGTAAGCATAAATCATCAACCAATATGTGTCAGATCTTTGTAGATGCAGAAAATTATTCAAATTATGCTGACAGTTTTCTATTTGATAATTTTAGCCCTGCCATATCTAGCAGTCAGATAACAAGGATTACTCAGAGTACCACAGTCACACTTTGCTGTAACTTCTGTCAAGCTGCCTCTAAATACAGCATTAGGTGAAACAGTCACTTATCTCTGTCTTTTGTGGGGAAATGAACAATAAACATCTGACTGCTTAAGTGTTTTTATGTTGTGCTCAGTGTGTGAATGTGTGCACTTATGCCTTCAGAAGATTATTCTGAGCTTGGTGCTATAAAGCACAGAGCAAATGCTGCATTAGGTGGCCATCAACAGCTCGTGCTGAGCATGTCCAGGTGTCATTTCTCTCTTCTGCCCTCAATAACAGAGGCCTCCAGAGGAGATACACCGAAATGACAAATGGGTTGGTTAGTACTTCTGACAGCACATATCCACCTGCATCCTTTCCTAGGGGAAAGAAAAATGTTTACAATTTAGACTCATTAGGCGATTCTCATGGGTTTTGTAACAAAGGCTATATAAATATACACTAATCTGTATAAATAAATGATCCTGACAAATAAAATATTTTGAATTATTATTATGTTAAATATAATTTTTTAAGTCAATTGAAAATACTCTGTTTGCTGAGCTGCTTTATACTCATTTCCAAGCCATAAATAAAGAACTAAAAATGCTATTTTTGGCTTTGGCAATGTAAAAAAAAAGGTTAAAAATAAATTGTACTCCCACTCTTTAATGCAGAGTACTGGGAGTATGGGAATGGAGGAGCTAAGCTTAGAAATCTGGATGCAGTTTCTCACTCTTAGCACAGATGCACCATGACCTTTACACATTGGCACAACAATATAGGAATGTTGCTACACATTTCTGAGATACACTCATCTCTATTCCTGTTAACTGAAAAAAACAAATTTGAAGTAAATTTAAAAGAATTTAACTCTGCTTGAATCCAGATGTAAGTTTTTTTCATTTTAAGATATGTCATTACACTAATCTGTTTTATAGCAACAACTAGGAGCTACACCCAAGATCAGAATAGAAAGATGGCTGATTGTTTTACACTGATTTTTAATTATCATTCATTGCATTATCATTCATTCAATTTAAGTTCATTAGAGCAGCAATTTCTTAATTACTAGGAATATTTGAAATACAAAACTGTTGGTATAAAACGTAAAAGAAAGAACAAAAGTGTCAAGACTTTTTTTTTCCTCCTGGGTAAAATAAAACCTACTTTAATAATACTTTGTATAGGTGTGAAGGAGTTAAAATTATAATTTTATCCATTATACATATACTTACATTACATTCCCTGACTTCAGCTAGTTCAAATTTGTTAGGAGTAACAGATGAAAATCACCCTGAGGTTAATATCTCTTCCCTTCTGAACTGCCAGCTTCCAGCAGGTTTTTTATATCCTTAATTTTGGTATGCTACTGCTTGCAAATTCACACTGTAAGCAGTTTCTTCCTTTTTTTTTCCCTGACTTGTGTGTGTGCATGTGTATGTTTGTGTGTGTTTATAGTCTTCATTATACATCGAGGGAATTTTATGTGGATTTATTCATTATATTCACCATAACTGTGGTCCTATTCTTGTCCTCATGAGTTTGCTGTTTGATCACCCCTAGAAGCATTTGCTACTGGCTTTACATTTCTCAGAGCAAATACTCTGAACATATCTGTTCTTTGCAGTTCATCCTTCAACATTATTTTGATTTTTTCTCAAACCTTGCCAGAAATCACAGGACGGTTATTTTTATGTGTAATGCTGAATGTTTAATCTCCTCTGTAAGATATTCAATGTATGCTTAAGGCATAAAATATGTGTTCTTATACTATGCAAGTATGAAAAGCTTCAAGTGGCTGATAATGTTATACATCAGGGAAGTGAAATGTTTCTACAGACTAAACAATCTGCCAAAATCCAGAAAGGCATACACTGGAAAATCCCATCCCTGTTTTGTAGTAGGGAGGCTGTAAGATAGCCAAGACTCCATTTTACCACCATCTAAACAATGATAATTTAATATATGTTGAAGCCAAAGACATTTTTAGATATGTGAATTTATACCAATAAGTACTTAAATATAATATGCTGCACAACTTCACAGATTATCACAAAACCAAAAATTGAACAAGATTGAGTTCATTGTACACATCCTCAGACTCTCTCTTCCTACTAAGAAATAGCTTTTAGGCAATTCTGTAGAGCCCATGGAAAAAAACCTGAGGTGTAAAGGCTAGTTCAAAGATACCACACTATTCAGTATCTCATCAAAACAGGATATTTTGTGTGTGTGTGTGTGTCTGTGAAAGATGAGTACACTTGAAAAGTATCAGAACTACTATCTCTGTGTTCCATGAGAAACACAGAGCAAACTGCATGTCTCTGATAAGCTTAATCTTCACTATTCTTCTCAAAATAATTTAGCACTTGAAACTGCATATACTGCCAAGTTACTTAAAACTACTCATTAAAAGTGTATTCTTCAAGTTGCAAAGTTAGGTGTGCAAAAAAACCCCATGGAAGGTCCAGATTATGCATGTTAGTGTAAACCTCCTCCTATACAGGGACATTTTAATATAGTCATTAATTACCCAGGCAGCATTGAACTCTTTTTAACATTTGTGTGCAACACTAAGAATTAGGTGGTTTGTATTGCAAAATTTTCTTGGTTCAATCAGATATAAAACCACACATTTGATATCGAATCTTTTGTAATGTAAGGTTCTCTAAACATATCTTTAGCACTTGAATTACTGGAATAACAGGTTTATGTTGTGCTTATCTGTAGAGTAGGATTAAAGAAAGAACACTCAGCCTTAGCATTTCATGAACTCATGCTGAGAGCAGATACATGATGGCCAATCAAAACTTTAGGTAATATTTCAGGTTCTGATGAGAACTACATGCTGGTGTTCATAGCTTCTTGCAGCATTTCACAAAAAGTTTAGCCCACCCCTCCTTTCTTTTCAAATCTTCTATGCAGCCTCTTTCCTCAGTTTTTGGTTTAGTCATTCCAAGCCCAGTTTTTAGGGTTTTTTTTGTTTAAGTTTCTACTCTTTTTTTTTTTTTCATTCTATTTATATTTGTTTGGGAAAAAAAACCCAAAACCTCACACAACAAACCAAGTAAAATTAGGATGTCCAAAAATATGGTCTGCACCATCAGCAGAGGCACTTTGTAGAACCCATGGGAACTCAACTATAGATCCAAGGACTCTCTGTTGCCAGATTGAAGCATGACCAGTAGGACTGAAATCTTTGAAGATTTAAGATTTTTAAAGTAAACAAGTCTTCTGAGGGCATGTGTGCACTGAAATATTAAAAAAAAAAAAAAAGTCTTTAAATTTGACCTACTTTTGCAGATCTTTTGGTACATAGAAAAAAAGTCACATTTCCTACATGGCCCTTTCTCTACTGCTTTTCAAGGCCTTTGACCACAGGAGAAAAAGAACCAGAATTATCAGAGAAAATTAAAGCTTTTTTTTTCTTTTTCAATGGAGAAAAATAGTATTTTCCTATATTCTAATCCCTAAAAATGCCTGGAGAGCTTTATTCAATTTTTTCTTTTCTGTTTCTTTTAGTCAGCCTACAGGCTGGGAAATTTCAGTCCAGATGGCTGAAGTTTGGCAAACTTATAAACAAATGAAATCAAGGTCTTAAAATGGAAGTGATGGGCAACATTACTAATTAGGCATTCTATATTTATTTTGCCCAGCTGCCTCCTCTTTTCCATCTCCATATAAAAATAACCAAGGAAACAGAAAATTGAATTTGGTAAAAGATTATGGGTTTGGGACTTTGTTTTGGGGGAGGGATTAATGAAATTCTGTGCATTAATATCGAAACATACTTTTAGGTATCTATCTTCCCTGGAAATTTCCATAAAACCCCACTAAAATATAATTGTTTGAGTTATTTGAATTATGCTAACATTCTCTCTGTAGGTGGAAATGTTTGACAGCTATGTGCATTCTGAGAAGTAAGCTCGTCCATTCACTGTTACATCTCAACTCCATGGGTTTACCACTTGTGTCCAAAGCCAACGACAAAGCACAGGAAAAAGCAATGTTGGTGGCACTCTAAACTTTCTGATCCTGGTTTTGGGTAACTTGTTTTACCATCTCCCTGCCTTTCTGCTTTACATTTAGCAGTAGGAGCCTCTCTGCACCCGCTCTGTAAGCAGTCCATTGAGCGCCCACCACACTCTGACAGACAAGCGCCTTTTCCCCTCAGGGCTGAGTGCCTTGCTGTCATTGGCTCCATGCTAGAGGCACTTTGGATATTATGGTCTTTATTTGAACTTTTGAGATCTGTGTTTGCTGGAGAAGATTTATACTCTGCAGCTCAGATGTGGTAATATGGAAAAGCTAGGAAAAGACAGCCATGGAACCACAGCACCATCAAGTGACAATTGCCTCTGTCACTGTAAACTCTACTTCATGAGCACACACAGGTCATTTCACTTTTGTCTCTCACCCTCTTTAGGCCACAGGTAATGAAAAAATACATTTCTAAGTGCATTATTCATTTGTCAAACAATTAAATTGAACCTAGTTTTAATTATTTAAAGTGAAAAATTCATCTATTAATGTTTTCGTACTCTGTTTTTTAGAAGTACTGTAACATATTTGGCTCGGGGTATATACCAAAGGCTGCAATGAGATGACTGGGCTTCCTTTCCAGCCACTTTTCATACACAGGGTAATACTGGGCACATCATTTAGTATTTCTATGCTTTAGTTCTCCTGAATGGAGTGAGAAAATTGTAGCTACCCTTACTTTAAATGCAGTTATTATACAAATTATGTCGAGGTGATAAGTCTAATTCATTTACCATCTTTTTTATTTATCTTCTCTTTCTCTAAGGAATTCATGGGGTTTTAAACTGAGAGCATCACCTAAGTTGTCTTGTATCCGACAAACAAGGGTATTCACAGGGGTTTTCTGAAGTCCACCCTAGTACTTCTGGTGGTTCAAAGGTTAACCACCTTGAAAATCTACAAAGCAGAGAATAGACCACACCAGGAAACCATCACAGGAATCACAAGATGGGCATCAGTACTTCTTTTATCAGGTCCCACAGAGTACTAGAGGACAACAAAGGACCCCAGTTAGGCTTTGTGCTGAGTGAAGGGCAGAGGTGATTTTTTTCAACTTCTCCCTCAGTCTGGAGTTTTCTAGAACCTGCTTTGATTCCACATGCAAAGAGACCCTTAAGCTGTGCTATCTCAGTCCTTCAGAGGCCTTTGAAACTATGCCTTGTTCACATGTAGTCTTTCTGTTCAGAGCAAAGAATAGGAAAATCACACTGAGATTCTTACAGTGGAATGTAAGATTAAATTGGCACTTTCTTTTCCAATATCTCCACCATAAACATTCTATCACCTGAATGGAGAGACATGACAGCATGTAACATACCATAATATAATATAGAAGGAGGTTTTATTGACCATTAATACATCCTATATATAGGATATATAGGTACAGAGAGATACCTAAATATGTATACATGTTGTATATATATGTATATTGCAACAACCTACCAGGGTATTTTTCACTTTTATTACTCTTGTGAGGTTTATTCTGAAACACAACCACTTAATAGTGGAACAATAAGCAAGGACTTCATAAATATTTCACTCAACCACTAGAAGTAGATTCAGGATATATGTCACTATTTATGCTCATCCTTCACTCTGGAGAAGTCAAAGTGAGGGGTAAAATACTCTGAACTAATGGCTCTTAGACTACCAGTAAGTAAATAATGTCAGACATCAGCCATAGTCCTGAGGCCAAAATTTGCAATTCTGTTCATGTCCCAGGCAATCTGACTGCATCAGAAACAAATGAAGCCTTTCTCTTTCTTGTAGATCCCTCCCTCTTGCTGGTTAACTGGGGCTTGGAACTTTCTGGGGGAACATACACAGCTTCATTTAGATGAAATGTGGACAGTTGGATGACTCAAACCACTCTGACTGTGAATGGAAACAGGTCTTGCTTAAGCAACAGCATTTTGCAAATGGAGAAATGTATTCCTAAAATTTAGTGAAAAAACCTTCTATATCCCTTAGGAAAAATATTGATGTGATGGTAATAAAAGTGGCAATATAAGATAGAAGTACCCAGCTTCCAAAAACTCTTTGTGCAGATTTCTGAAATACATGAATCCCCACTATGTTCAATCTGCTTCTGCATCTGGTCCCAAAACTTGATTTGTGATTTTAATATGGTTGGTAAGACACAAGTTAATGTGTTTTTCTCTGCTAGAACTAAAACACTCAATTAAAAAAAATTAGAGAGGGAATCTCTAAAAATTATTTAAAATGAGAGAAAGAGAATTTCCCGTGGCAATAGCCCACAGTTATACAATGGTTCTTACTCTTGCTGCCTACAGGTCACCCCAACATCTCTATGGTTTTTATATTTAACAGATGACTGAAATGTGGGGGACCTCACTGACCATTCCCCTGCCTGAAATCTCATCCTGCTTTAATGCTGTTCACTTTTCTCAAAATTATCAGTTGAGCTTTTGTATTAAACTTTAGAGCAACAACTACAATAAAAGTAATAAAAAAATACCAAACATATAAAGGGAAAAATCTGGTTTTGTTTTACTTTTATGTTTGTTTGTCTATTTGCTTGTTTGTTTTTCTAAAAGTGACCAAGTTGTTCTGGGAGTTGTTTTTTCTAAAAATGACCAAGTTGTTCTGGGAGTCCAGTAATCACCAGCTTTTCTGCAAGGCAGTCTTAGCTGCCTGTGCCATAGCACTCACAACACATTAATTTTCCATTAAGAGAGATAATATTACATTTTTTTATGTGTTAAGTAGCAGCCAAAAGTTTCCAGCACTGAGCAGTCTCTAGCAGTTGTCACTGTTTCCTCCTCTAGCACTTGTATGCTCTGGTATTGTGTGCAGGATGAAAGCTGGAATCCTAGGATGTCCTGAGTTGGAAGGGACCCACAAGGATCATGGAGTCCAGCTCCTGGACCTGCCCAGGACATCCCAAGGAATCACACCATGTGCCTGAGAGCATTTTCCAAATGCTTTTTAAACCCTGTCAGGTTTGGTGCTGTGACCACATCCCTGGGGATTGCATTCCACTGCCCAATCCCTCTCTGTGTAAAGAAACTTTTCGTGGTATCCAACCTAAATCTCCCCTGATGCAGCTTCATGCTGATTCTATGATTCTATGGGTTAAAAATTCTATTTAATCCTTGGAGAATAAGGTCCATAACAGTATTTTTCTTGTAGTGTGGTTGATTGCCAGTTTCTTCAGCTGTTACAAATATGTCTCTAGAGGTGTGATATTTGATAGGTACTTATTTTTATAAGCCAGAGCTCTGAAAGTGCCCACAGAGATCTAGGCATATATTTCTCAATGAATTTTTATTTGACAGGGTGACACCTTCCTTTGCACAGCACATTGAAGTTCTAGGGCTAGTGTTCCTCATAGGGCTGACTCCAATAATGGTGTGTGTGCTGTGGGTTTTGCCCCTCATCTTTGAAATAATGGCACAAAAAAGATTGTTCAGAATTAAGGGTGTTACACTCAAGTTTAGGGCACATAGCTTTAGGGTAGTTCTGCTGTGTTAAGACAGTAGAACATGCCATGCTCCTTCCATGGGAGGAAGCTTGAAGCCACAGACCCCTCACTCTTCCATGCTCTGAGGAGACATGCAGGGTGATTATTCCATGGATTGGGGTGTTCTTATGAAAGTAAGCATGTGTGAATCAGTATAGGATCATTCCCCTATGCAGTGAGAATGAAAAACATGATTTACTCCTTTTAGCTGCTTCCCTGCCAAATTCAGGACACCCTGGTTTCCATTTTTAGGTGTGAGTATGCATTTTATACCCAGCCTTCAGCATCCAAAATGCACAAGGAACATAGGATCAGGGACTGCCCATCAGATATCCTTTCATTCTCTTCCTCCCTCTTGGCAACACACTCCCATTCTCTGTCAAATTATGTTATTCTTTTTTTGTGTTTTGGCAGAGCTGCAATGTCAGCTACTGGGTATATCCTCTTCCCCAGAATAGCCAGGCTTCTGTGCTTAAAAGGTGTGAGAACTACTGACTTTGAACTACTCTCCCTCCAGCTGTAGGGAGATCTGAAGCTCCCTTTCTGTGTTGTGAAAGCATGCTTAGATTAAACTCGAGTTTTCTAAGCCTCTTGCTTATCTGCATTTGCTGTGTCTTGGTTTGTGCTACTCAGCAAAACACACCAGCTAGATGCCTGTTGGATCAAACAAAGGCTCTTCCAAAAGAAAGCTCTCTGGAATTTTCCAGTGGAGTGACTGAGTGCTGTTTGTTCCAGATTATTGCTCTATGCTAGTGGTTAGTGCCAGCTGGTGGGGGCTTCTCAGAGGGAACAGGGGAGGAGATGGTCACACTGACCAAGGCAGCAGCACCACCTCTATGAGCTCTTCTCCACTGCTGCTTTTCCTGGAGCCTCAGTGAATGGGCTTACATTCCATGCTCTGCAATCAGACTTCTTGAGTGCCTTCAGTACAGGAATGATCTTTCAGATCTAAACACTGCTTATAACTTAATTTAGGAGTGGAATTTTCAATTTTCTGACCTTTAAAACCAGAGTGTTTTTCAGACTTTTTAATTATACAGTAAAAATAAAAATAATTCACCTTAGGAAAATCAAAATTCTGTTTATAAGGTTTTAGCAAATGAATTAAATAATTTAGATATTCATATTATTATGTTTATATTTATCTTAGGCAACAATACAGAGCTCACATTTATCATGAGGGGACCTTCATGAAAATAAGCTAATGAATTTATTACAGTAATAATGGGAATAAATGAAATAAATCATCATGCAGAGATAGAAGTTGAAGTCTGAATTTAGTATTCCCGCAGAATAATTTTTCCAGCTAATACTTATGTCTATAGCACATGCTTGAGAGGCAAATCCTACAAACTGAATTAGTGTTGTTTGACAGGTTCC
>VZTN01035296.1:0-25386 GCA_013400515.1 Erpornis zantholeuca | reverse complement strand
GTTTATTTTTTCATGGCTTGTGCAATCTGCTCAATTTATTCCTAATTTAAGCATGTAGATTTCAAGGGTAGATCTGTCTTAAGTTGTCACAAATAACTTCAGTTTCAAAACACTATAAAACTATAATGACCTGTCAGCCTTTTTGAAGTGTTTTCCAGCCTCCAGATTTTCCCTACAAAAAGCTCCAAAGACACCTTTATCCAACTCCTTCTATGTCTGTTGGTCAAATGAAAATATCAAAATATGGAGCAGGAAGAATTCCCTGGAGAATATCTTGATCTCATACTACTTTTTCTAATAAAAAACAAATGATGAAGGAAGACCTGCTACAATACGTGCCATTAATTGGAGTATTACACATCTACAGCTTAGACTACTTGTAAATAAGACAGATGCCATAAAGCCCTCTGGAATTTATCCATCAAAGATTCATTTCATGCAAATCAGTAAGTAGAAAGGTGACCATTTTATACAAACATTGCAGTTTTGAAATGCTCTATAATAATGTCTTCAGCACAAGGATCTCAACACCCAGCAATTTCAGAATGCTTGAATGTGCTTATTTCCTGTGTTTTCTTTCTAAAGTGATCCAGTAAAAATTATGCATAAGAGAAAAAATATTTTTTAAGGAGTAAACTAGAAATATTATTCCTCCATAATTTTAAAGCTAAATGTGTGAAAGCATTTGTGTCTTGCTGCTGGAGTGAGTCACTTTTGGATAATACTCAGTCTGGGTTAAGCTGGTAAAACCTGGTCCTCAGAAAGAAGAGCAAACCATATTTGGCATTTTTAAAGCATCATTTTGATGCCAGATGACAATGGCTCCTTTCAAAATGAGAAATGGAGGGCCACTGTATTGATCTTTCAATAGACATCAGTCCTCCTACAGTTTCAGAGCCTACAGCAATAGTTTCTGTCTTACTTTTCTGCTGCAAAAATACTGAAAACGACTAAATGTGTTTCTGCATTTCTTCTTATTTTTAATGATGTTCTTAAATTTAGGAGAAAAATAAGTCACTTAGAGATGCTGTAAATAGCCCCATATACCAAATTTTATAAAGGCTTGGAAATCTCTGTCCTAAAAATATATATTTCGTTCAAAATCATGTAGTGGATTAAATCAGTTAATCACAAGCACCATAGAAAGTAATTAGAGCTATTAATAGTAGATGGAAACATTTAAAATGCTGCTGAGATCCAGAGATGCTTAAAGAGAATAATATATTCTCACAATGAGAAATTGAATTTCCAGAAAAAAAAGCAGTGTCTTTCAGTATTATTTAGAAAAAAATTTCATACATTTTTAATAGCCACTCTATGCTGCAAGTTCTTGAAAGAAAAACTGTAACAATTCTGTGCATATTATTTACTCTGTCATAACACTGGATCTCAAATAAATATCCTAATATATAAAGTAGAGTTTTAGGTTATTAAGATGACTACTTGTGTAATGTCAAATCAAGGACTGCCTTGGATATGATTTTAAAGAAACGTGTTTATGATCAACCTCATAGTTTGCCAGTTCAGCCATCCATACATATTATAAAAAAGGCAGCACTTGAGCAGGCTTTAAGGTAATTATTTGTTATTCCAGACCTCCTTTCTCCTAGTGTTCTTTTGATGAGTAGTACAAACACAGGTGAAACAACATTTCAGGAATCAGGAAAATAGCAAATGTTTGTGTGTGTCCCTCTAGAATTCTGTGAGAGACAGGAGAGAAATAGAGGGCAATTAGAAAATCAACTCGTAACAATAAAAATAAAAGCCTAAAGTGGAATGGAGAAATTTAGAATTCCGTTTGCAACATCACTATCACTCAGAATTTTCTGAATTTGTTAGAAAGGTTTCTAATACCTGATTATTTAGTAAAAAGGATATGCTCATCCATTCTAGTCAGTAAAGAATTCCAAGGGTATTATTATAAATTGCATATCTCAGTAAAGGAAGTAAACTGAAACTACAGCTAATATGGTCCTGACTTATCAAAACTATTTTTTTTTTTTAATTTATCCCAAAAGTTTGAAAATACCTGCCTAGGTGATCCCTATTTCAGGTTGTCTACCAATTATTTTCTTCTTAAAGCAAAGAGTTGTCAGGGGTGTGTTGGAGTAATTCTTGACCTTTGAAGTCAAAAGACACAGTTGATTACTGTAAAGTCTAATTATCCCTTACAGGGATAGTCACGATTGCTAACTATGCTTTGAAGAAATTAGGATCCTTGGTGCATACTTAATGAAGAAGGAAGGTTAATCCAGGGGCTGAACTAGACCAGGCAACTACATTCTGTTTTTCTACAACCTTGATAGGTTTTAGCAACACACTTGAGCAACCCCAATTTCTAGAAGAATGAGGTCCACACACTCAGATGTACTGCTGATTTTTAACATACAGGGACAGGGCATAAATCTTTATTTATGTCTGTCTTTCTGGCAGTGGTTTGTCTAATGCAGACCAAAATATGTTTCATGTCCTTTGCAGCAAGAGCACATTTCTGGCTCACATCCAACCTGATGTCTGCTGGGATCCCCAGGAATGTTTCTGCCAACCTTCTTTCCAGGTGTACAGCCACCAGTGTATATTGCTACCTGGAGTTATTCCTCTTCCACTGCAGAATTTTTCACTTCCCCTCGTTGAACCTCATGAGATTCCTGGCAGTCCATTTCTCTAACTGTTGAGATCCTTCTGGGTGGCAGCACAACCCACTGACCCTGACACCAACCACTCCTCCCAGTTTAATGTCATTTACATACTTGCTGAGGGTACACTCTGTCACATCATTCAGATCATTAATAAAGGTATTAAACAGGAGCCAGTATGGGGTTCATTAGCATATCTGTTCTAATTTATCAGTGATATACCAGTAGTGGCATTAAGAAAAAAGTACTGAATGTACTTTGACATAAAAATATTTCACCTTCTGGATTGTTACAATAGCAGTCTGCAGCAATACTGAAAATTTCTCCAAGCAGAGGAATTCAGGTGAATGAACTACAGTTGTTAAAAGAAAGGTAAAACAGAAAAGAAAAGGGAAAGAAAAAAAAAAAAAGTAGTGAAGAAAATAATCTTCAGGCTTATTCCGTAACCTAAATCTTGCATCAAGGTAAGCCATTTATTTTAAGTGACATGTGTAGAACCCTGAGGCTTTGAGGCCACAGCTCATTTGTGTTGTTAGACACTGACACACAGACGAATGAAAGATAGGGAAAATGTGAGAAAAATGAAGAAATCATGAGAGCAAAGACAAGATTGCTGTCAGGAAGTCATGCAGGGACATAAGCAGCTTACAAAACCTATGAGAAAGTATTATGTCTCTAAGGAATATGACCTTAATAAATGCAGTCTATCACACCTTTAGAGTCAGTATAGCTTCAAAGTTATTTGCATGTAAATGGTTGCATTTTCTGTTACCTGGTATTATCTGATGATTATAAGCAAAGCATTTTTTGTTGTTGCTCATACAATTTATGCTCTGGTTCTGCTTAAAAGCTACAGAGAAGAGCTACTGGTGTCAGCAGAACATGGTACTCTATAAAAGTTAAAAATGAACAGATTCAACAAACCCACACTGGTAGATTTTTTTTCTCCATATTCAATATAAAAACGTGTTGCCACTAAGTATTGCCTTACTTGTTTTTTTGCTAGAAGAATGTAGTAAATTCCACAGTTATCAAGTACAGTGAAACTGACTAGGGTGACAATTGATTTAGGACAATCCAATGATATGACAATGAGATGAGAAAAATTAAATTATGGAGGGACTATATCATTAGCTACACAGGGATACACAGCTTTTTCTTGACATTTTCCCACAGAGGGATGCCAATAAATTAAAAAACCCAAACAATAGTCAACATTGAAAATTAATCAGCTACATTTGGAATAAGATGTCTGCTGATGATGAATGGCAAATACTGTGATCCACATGCAATATTTAAAAAAAAATTATTAGCATATGGATAATTAAATTAACAAAAGACAGCAAAACAGAGTCAGAAAACATTGATGAGAAACATGAAAAAGTAGAAAAAGCCATCTCAGAAGAGTTATCATAGAATCTATGAAATCATAGCATGTGCTTAGTTGGAAGGGATTATTCATGATGATGAAGTCCTACTCCTACTCTGTACAGGACACCCCAAGAATCACACCATGTGGCTGAGTGTTGTCCAAACCCTTCTTGGACTCTGTCAGGCTTGGTGCTGTGACCACTTCCTTGGAAGTCTGTTACAGTGCCTTAAGGTTCTTTGGGTGAAAAACCTTTTCCTGATATCCAACAGTAAACCTCCCTCTGCTGAGCTTCATGTCATTTCCTCAAGTCCTGTCACTGATCATGAGAGTGAAGAAATCAGTGCCTGCCCCTCTGCTTCCCCTCATGAGGATGTTGACCACAATGAGTTCTTCCCTAAGTCTCCTCTTCTCAGGCTGAACAGAGCAAGTGTCCTGAGATGCTCCTCATAAGACTTCTCCTCCAGAACCCTCACCATCCTCATGGCCCTGTGTGACCTAATTCACTCTGTATTACAAATAAGACATAATCAGGCTACATCTGGGCACAATTTAAATATGAAAGTTGTGCAACTGTTCCCAAGTCTGAAGACGTGGCCTACATCAGGTCTGTAGCAGTTACATCAGAGACTTAACTCTTGTTAACCAAGGATTTTAAACCCATTAAGCTCCATGGTTTTTCCCTGTGCAACACTTACATTTAAATTATTTGAACTACCATACTTACCTGAGAAATGGATGATTTCATCATTTGTGCTTATATGGATGGTTGCTCATTCTCTCCTTTCTAGCTCTGCTATCTTTACCATTATGATAAAAAGCAGATTACAAACAATACATATCATTGTATACAATGAAATCTGGTTTAAATTGGCTTTCTGTACAGCACATGAACCTAACACGTTAGGTTGCATTGTTAGCTGTTACTCTTGTTTGACCTAAGCAAATGAATCAAAATTTGGAATCCTGTAAAAATTTCCTCCAAAAGAGAAACTGCTTAATAACAGCCAAGCTCTCTGCTTTCTACAAAAGAGAAAAAGTTCCCTTGCTTGTGGTGCCAAACTCTTTTCAGCCTACATTTAACCTGAAAGATCCCACTGTTGTGCCACCAGAGCTTTTACAATTGAATCTAGAGGCTCCCATCTGGCTCACTGATGTCCTCTTCTTCCATGTTCCATCCTACCCAGGGCTGTGCCTAGCAGACTCTGCTGGATTTAGCTGCAGTGTCTGCAAAACACTTCATGTCTACTGCTTCATCAGGCAGCACGTTTTGCTCTCAGCTAGTGCAATTAAGGCCTGAAAATAATAATGCAAATGAAAATTGATGGCTGACTTAATTTAATTTGCCAAATTATGAACTAATACAGTTTCTGCAATAAGAGTGTCCAGAAGAAGCTGAAATAAAAAGCTCAAAGAAATAAGCTTTTCAGCCACCCTGGCTCTGTGATTGCATGATTACAGGTGAATACATGATTAATGCCCTCGCACATCTCTTCTACAAAAACAAGGCAAGAAGCTGCCTTTGACCATGTAATTACCACAGTGTAAGTCTCAGAAGGGTGTCTCTGTTTTACAAGGATGTATACTTACCCTCAAGTTAGAGACAATTATTGTTTCAGCTATACCTAGTTCTATGGAGAAATTTAAAGGCATTTTAAAAAAGGAAGTGAATGTGCTAGCCATTATGAGTGGGGTATATCTCAACCCACAGCATTAATATTCTTTAAACACCAACATGTGGTGAGTAGTAATTTAGGAGGAAAACATTTTGTGAAGACCAGTATAATATAATTTTACCCATCAGTAAGCAATATAGCACAGCCATGAAGATTATTTACATACTGACAGCTGGTCTGATATTGCCCTTGCCTCCCTGCCTATCACCTAGGCTGTGCCAACACAGCAAAAGACTTAGTGCATAAATCTTAGCACTTAGCAATTTCAGCAGTTTTGTATGGTCAGAGGGGGCTTGTACAGTCTGCATAAAATTTGCATGGCCAAAATTTTATTTGCATCATGACGCTGGCTCCTTGCAGCACAATGGTGTTGTGATTCCATCTCCCCTGTAGCCATACATGACTTTTCTTCTAGCATAATCCTCTACTTCAAATGGTTTTACAGTCTCTTCCTTATGTAAGAATATATCTGGTATTAAACCAGCTTTTGTAGCAGTGGACTCTTCAAGTTCTTAATCTACTCAATAAATTGTTGCTTCCCTTTACAACTCAAGTAGTTATGGCAGTATAGTATTGCATTTCATTTTATTCACTGGGCTGTGACAGCCCATAACTGTGACCTTTTTTTGTGGACATGCTTATGGTTGTCAGGAATTATGACTTGAAGTGATCCACAAAAATGCTATTGCATTATCTCCTGATAATGTAAAGTAGTATATAATATATCATTGCTATAATAACAGCCTTTCACTTGTTCCGTTCTCTTCCTCTGATTTCAAATGGCAAAATAGCAAAACAGAATAAGAATGTATCAATTTGTACCATATTTCTTTTCCTTTGTTTGTGAATTGAACTGGCGTCATTGATGCAAGGTGTTGGCAACTCTAGAGACCCTATTACTCAAATGTACGTTTAAATTACGATTTTTCTCCAGGTTTAAGGACACCCATAGAAACATTTCCTTTCCAGGCTACTCTGCACTCTTTCCATCAAATCTGACATAATAAATGTTGGAACATAAAAATCAATTGCATGATATGTCTAGTGCTTTTCTTAGCCCACAGAGCTACTATAATTCATAGCTATAAGTCAAGCCATGTAAAACTATTTAAAATGACTAAAGAAATAGCCTCCTATAAAACTGCCATAATCCTTCCATGCAGGTTATTTCAGTGTAAATTTTCTGTAACATATGGATGATCAGCTGATCTTCATATACCTGAATATTTTGGAAATGAGGATGACTGCACACATCAGAGCTGATCTTCAGATATTGTATTGATTTTTTATTTAAATACATTTTTAAAATAAGCCGGGCAATTTTATCTAACCCTCTATAAAAATTCTTGTGCATTTTCCACAACAATTAAATCACAGAGAATGAATTGTAAAAACATTCAGTAAATTACTTAATGCATTACTTAAGGTTACTCAGAAAACAAAATATGCCATAAATAAATTTTAAAAGGCAAAAACTGAAATGAAATACTTCTAATAGAAGATTATAAATAAACCAAAATTTTTATCTGACTCTTTTTTTGGATCCATTGTCATATTTGCACGTAGAATTCCATAATTTTGCCTTTCTACTCCCAATTTGTTTTTCTAGATCTGTGTGGGCATTTTTTTCATTATCAGCTCTGCAGAATAACAGCTTCAGTTCTGACTAAAGCTTCAAACAAGGGCAGTCTTCCTGGATAAATTTATTCTTACTACTGCTCAGAGATCTGGAGTTTTCAACATTGTATTTGAATATACCAAATGCCTGTATTTTAGGGGTGTCTTTGGGAGTGAGAGTGAAAGATCACAGCTCATTTGCCAGGTGCCATCACTTAGGAGTCTTTCTCCTTCAAAGCTCATGTCACAAGGGGCAAAAATAATTAAAGTCTCTTATGCTCTTCTTTACACATGTAAAAAGATGCTTCCTATCTTCAGGTTTTTTTTTTTTCTTTTGTTTCCTTATTTATCATCTTCCTGTGGGAAGCCAAAATAATTTTCTTTGAAACAAAGAGCATACAATATTAAACTTCATATTTTCCCTTTCTTTTTTTTTTTTCTCTTTAAGAGACTGTTTAATCAGATCTGTGGAAGTGATGGGGGAGTATGCTAGTCTCTAACCTTGCAATTATTTTAAGATTTTTGAGCCTATATACAGCTATTCTCTGTATTCCTCAGTGCCCTTTACAATAAGGCTATTATGGCAAAGAACTTGACTGCATAGTAGCTACTCCTAATGTTTATTCATAAGGTTTTGCCTTTGAAATTAATTTGTAAGGTCAGTCTGGGAACACTTATATGTACAATTATGTTTCCATAGCCTTCTTCACAATAGCAGCCTGCCACCATGCAACTCAGCACACCTTGGGGCAAGGCCAGTGGGAGCTGCAGGAAAGGGCTGACAGGAACCCTGTGAAAGTCAGCAAGGGCCAAGCAGGGCCCCAGGGAGGGCAGGGTCCCTGCCGTGGGACAGGCTGAGGAAAGAGGGGCCTTGAGGTGGTCTGAGTGAGCTGGACACGAGCCTATGGCATGTCCTGGAGGAAAGGCAGCCAGCAGCACCCTGGCTTCAGGAACAGGAACGTGGGCCACTGACAGAGGGAAGGGATTTTCCCCATGCACATCTCCTCAGCATGGTGCCAGAACGATTTTTTGCTTTTTCTTTTAAACCCCTCTTACATATCCTTTTATAGTTTTATGTATTCTTAGTGCTTTTAGCCTACATACTTGTAATTCTCCAAGTCAGATAACTCAGCTGAGACCCACTGCACTGTTACACCAGGAGACCAAATATCCTGGAAGCCCCAGACACCAAGGTCCTCTCCAAAGCACATTTTTATAAACTAAGATAGGCCCATCGAGGGGGAAAGCTCCTCAGAACAGGGGATTCACTTGAGCCTCTCATTGGGGAATCTTTGATAAATATGTTAATTTTGCAAGGCCTATAAGTGTGTGTATTTTGGTGTGATGGGGGCATGCATATTCTGGGCATTCCACCTGGACGAAGTGCTGTACTCAAGGATTCTGAAACAAACATCGAGGTAAAAACCCCTTTTCCCCATAAATTGCCTTTTGGGTTTCATTTTAAGACCGGGGAAAGGCAACAAGAGCACAACTAGAGGTGGTGTCCAGTCTTGGCCCCAACACAGCAAACACCTGGAGAAACTGGGGGGAGCTTGAGGCAGTCCTCTCTGGACCCTCTGGAGCACTTGTTTCCTGAGGAGAGGCTGAGGGACCTGGGCTGGTTCGGCCTAGAGACAGGACAGATTTGGGGGCATCTAACTGACCCACATAGCTTATAAGGGGAAGTCATTGAGGTTGCTCCAAGATGTGACATCTCTGTTCTTGGAAGGATTTCAAGACCAGGAACCAGCCATGAGCAGCCTGGTCTGACCCCACAACTGACCCTGCTTTGGGTAGGAGGTTGGTCTATAGATGTTCTGAGATGTTTCCTGCCTGAAATAAGCTGCTACTCTGTGCTTCCACTTCTGATATAAATAGTATATCAGAGATAACTGTGCAGAAAACTCCATCTTTAAGGAGTAAAAATAATGTCAGAATGGCACAGGACTGGAAGTGTTATTAAAGGCATTCATTTCATTTGGAAGTGGTGAAATCAGGAACTACACATCTGAAGAATCAGAAATGCTATATGGTAAACAGTGACTTTGTTGGAAAGCAGGAAATCCAGTCAGTATTTTATTTCCACCAGTAAATGTTGGACGTCAGGGGTGCACAAGGCCAGGTCCATTTCATAAAAGTGCGTGGCTAGAGCATATAATATAATGTCTTTTCCATGAGAATTTTCAGACATACTTCACTTCATAGTGGAAAACACAAAAGGATGTTAAGGAGTATCACATCTTGCAATAACTGCAGATTGTGCACATCTTTGGAATCAGCCAGGTTGCTTGACTCCAGCTAGATGATTGTGACACCATCTCTGGTAAAAAAACCCTTGTTCTGTTGTCTTTGGTTCGACATTTCTGAAAGTGTCGGGAAAGAGTGGAAAAAATTGTGGAGCTGGAGAGTTTCCTTTTGTAGTGAATATGCTGCAAAATCTTGATAAATAGGAGATTTTTGTCAAAGGTGTGATAATTCATATACATTCAATTTCTGCATAGTTTCATGTTTTTCCCTTTTTTGAATCATGCATGATATTTTTCTTCAGCATAAATAGGACTTCTGTTTGGTTGTACTGAGAGGAGTGTGTAGAGCTGAGAGCAAAGACTATTGCTTAAGGGTGAACCTGTTTGAAACCATGCTATATTGATGCAAACTCATGAGGAAAAAAAGTATTTGTATATTATGTTGCCCTTTTTAAGGCTTTTGCATTGATGCAAATCAAATAATTTTTTTTACTTTTCTAATTCTATTGCCCTGCCCATCTTACCTTTTTCATCATGTTTTTTTTTCCCACAAGATATTTCCTAAGTATGCCATTATGGTTCTTTTCAGATGCTGTAAATCAATGCACAACAGACAAGAAGCCAGTGCTTATACAATGTATCTGGAGTGTATGAATCTTTGTATTTAATCAGAAGAACTTTAGTGCAAAAACATTCTCATGCATCATTACTATATGTATTTTTAATTGGATTTTTCTGTGGTGGATATCTGAAATACTTTAAAAAAGAAGTTTGTATCATTCTTTTAATTTTATGTGTGAGGAAATAAAAGGGGTGTCTACAAGGAAAAATATATGCCATGAACTTAGAATTAAACAATGAAAAAAACCTCAAGCCTAATACTGAAAATCAGTTGCCCACTTTTTAGCACTGTCTATTCTGTAGGTTCCTGAATTTCTTAAATATTTCCCTGATTGGTCTTCAAGGTCCCAAGATGCCTGGTTGTGTGCTGAAGTACCTGCTGTAGCCATACAGTGCCAGGATAGGTTTCCTGCCCAACACTCCCCTGCCACACAAGGTCCTGATATAAAGCTGTGGAAGAAAGCTGACTAGCTGGAGCCCCTAGCACTGGCACAGGAGGTCATCAGTAGGGGTTGGACACCAATTAAAAGGTTTATTTCCTTTGGTAGCACTCTGATACTACTAAAAGTAATTATGAGAAAGTTGAAAGTTACTCTGACAAATGCAGTTCAGTGAGCATCCCTTCACTCACTTTCAAATAAGCATCACCTTGTGCTCTGGTCATGTGGAGTGTACTGCAGGAAAAAAGCACTTCTGAGAAGCTGAGGCATTGTTCATGTCACAGCTGTATACTTTTTCTTCCTAAAAGACATTTTCGGTTTCTGCCACTTCTGGATTATCATTACTTCTTACCATTCTGCGTTGCCATTCTCCTTCCTGTCTTCATCTGCAAGTGGTTTTGAGCCCACCCTGAAAGCTTTAAAAATAATGACAGTTTTAGTAATCTAGTTTACAGGGTCTGCTAACAAGCTGCCTGTTTTAGGCAGAAGCTTGCAAGTGTTGAATGGATGCAAGAGGAGGCAGAAGGAAAGAGAAATTTAAGTAACTGGTTTTACCTCCTTCCAAAGAAAGCATGGTGAAATGATGTCAGAAAGTCACTCATGGCAGCACTGAACTCAGAGCACTGAATGATTAAGCCTCTTCTCAGAATACTTAAGGTGTCACCTATGTCTTGTAAAACATTTCAAACATATCAGTATTTGCTAGAAGCAGCACTCCCTTGGGCAGATTTGTCAGTCTTGTTAGCAACATTTAACACCGCATTTATGGTTTTTCCTATTGCCAAAAATAAGCTCACAAAAAATAATTAACAAAAGTTTAATCAATCATTTCACTATTGCTATTAAGGGATTAGTATATGTAGTCTACAAGGGATTAGAAGATGTAGCCTCCAGCTCCTCTTCAGAAATGTAGCAAGACACAGAAACTCCATTCTGTCACAGCTGCCTTTTTTGTCAACTTAATATGGCCTCATTATATCCATTCTTTTTTTTTCTCTGTACCTGAGTGTTTCTCAAGCAGTTATTGCTATTTTATTTCTTGATGTTCATCAAGGCAGTGTAGTGCATGACAACTATCTACAGGCATAGCCTCTATCCCTTGGCCTCGCAGACTCCCTCAGCACAGAAAAAACAGTCAGTTCTTAATACTGTGCCTTCCTATTTGCTTGAAAGGGATGGATGTAAACAAATAAATGAATAACTGGTTTTTAGCTGTGCTTTCAACTCTGTCAAGAACAAGCTTACTGGTTCATCATCAGTGGTAAGCAATCTATAATGGTTGTGTGCTAAAATATTTTTATCCATTCAGGAAATCTTCCTGTAAGAAGCACAAACACAAGTATTGCTTAGAAGAAGGCATCATTATTTAACAGATAAGGTCGTCTCATTATTCACAAAGAGATTGTCTTTCCTCTTTTACTGAGTGCCACCAAAAATGTATGGTCCTGATTGCATTTTACTGTTGATAGTGTAGCTTGTTGACTTGTGGAATATGCAGGATAATGTCAGAAATCTATCCCTGCAGTTATTTATCAAAAAAAAAAATATAAATAAGGTGAAAAACAAAGGTAAAAAAAAAATTATCTATTAATATCTGCAAAGTTTTTCATTGTCTTAGATGCAAGGTAGTTCTCAGTATCTATTTCTGTTCAGCATTCTAATAGATCTTTTTATATGGTATATGAAACTATATAAAAATATGTGATATATCTAAATACCACAGTGCATTACCACTCTGCACAGTAATGCACAGTGATAAAAGAGTCAGAAACTGAGATGGTCTTTAGGAAGGAAAGGTATATAGCCATGTCTGTGCCATTAGCACACTATTTGTGCATGGTGTAATTGACTTTGAAACTTTCACATTTGCAAAACCCCATTAGCTTAATCAAACTAAAATCCATAGCAGAGGGCATAGAAGTGTTTTCTGCAACAGTATTCACAGATATTAATTTCTCATAGCAAGGCATTTCACATTTCTTGCCTAAGTTGTCTGGATCATCTGTGTTGAGTGACTGGTTTGATGGCAAGTGATTATGATGTTTTTTTAGTCTTAATTCCTCCAGAGAGTGTTGGTCTGGGATGTCAAAAAATGAATGAAGGTAAGGTGGAGATATGCCTGAAAAACAAACTGTGGCAAACTCATATTGTAGTGTTTTAATTTACTCTAGGAAATATATTCTTTGAATAAAATGTGACTTGACCTTCTTTTACAGCTATAACTTCAGACCTACTCTGATTTTACAAGGTGAAGTGATGTAATCTGGATTAATGGTAAATCCAATAGTCCAGCCTGAACACAGGACTTCATTCATCAGATGAATGGAGTCATATTAACAATTAGTAAAAATTAGATGCTTGCCTCTGATTTTTCTTGTTGTTACAATAAAAATTTTTATTTCTGTACAATCAGAAGTAATATGGATATTACTCTTCTTCCCTTGAGACAAAACTATTAGTAATAAATTTAAATCCCTTTAAGCATTCACAACCCACAGTTGCAGTATCATAGGGTTTTTCAAAAATATTTTAAGAAAAAAGTTATTTTTTAAAAATTAACAGACTGGCTGGTTGTTATCAGGAAATGAAAACAGGCAAACACCTAAATATAAATTTCAGAAGCTGATTGCATGCTGCTCTTTGACATTTAGCATAAGATGATTAATCATCAGCTTATTTCTATGAGATGACAGATATCTTACTTATAACTGTAGCCTGAAGAAACAGAAAGCAGATGTGGACAATAAACACAGCTTTTTGAGTACAGGGTTTCTAGCAACCTTGTTAAATTACAACTGATATTAGACACGATATTTGTTCTCAGAATGTAAATAGAATAATATAAATATTATGGTATTTATATCTCTATCTATCTATCTTCCTATATATATATATATACATATATAAATATATATTCCAAAAAAAGGTGTGTAAAGGAAAATATTATTTAAACATTATTATATAGCATTACGATTCTGGATCTATTTGACAGATTTCTGTTGAATGACCTATTATACACAACATTCAACACATATCAGAGTATCTTTGTCTAAGGAAACTAATAAATGCAGCAATGTAATTTTTACAATGTACAGTTCAAATTTCTAACTTTGTTGTTGGTGTTAGTGCTTCCTGCTACCATAAATGAGAGACCTCACTGCCAAGAAAAGGAAGCACACCTTCCTCATCTGCTTTCCTGCTCTTCCCCTCTAACTATGTTAACCAACATGTCCTGGTTTTGCCTAATGCTGCTGACTAGAATGGTTTATCTAGCTAGCAGATCTCTGAGTTTGAGTGTATGTGCCTGGTACTATTTATAATGAGTCCTCTACCCAGACTGGAGATGCTCCTGGAACTACCATAATTTTCAGTGTGATCTTCTGGTTTTCATCCCATCTGACATCCCAGAAATCTGATCATATTTAGAAACTGCAGTACTTGGCATACCTAACTTCCTAACTTTTCTCTCTCTTTTTTTTTTTTTTTTTGTTATAGGTGTGCATACATCACATTACTGCTGGATAAAAGGTAAAAAGCAAAGTTCCCATCACTGAAGTCATGGTAGAGCTTGTGCATCTTCACAGCTCAGTCCACAGGATGTCACCTTTTTCACTCAAGGCACTCTTGAAGATCTCAGGGTGCTCTACAGGAGTGTTAGATGTGGAGTGACTTGTGTTGTGGCAGTTTTAAATAGAATGGTTCTTTCCTGGCAATCTATCACACCTAAACACACAAGTTCCTTTAAAAACCTGCTGGGAGGCACTCATCCCACATACTTGTGGCATCTGTTGGGCACTGCTGACTTAACTTCTGCTTGTTGAAAATCCTGGAATCCTGCAAGCAGTGAAACATATCCAATGAACAAGAAGAACTGATAAGCACTGACTGTTTTTCCCAAATTTTACCCTTAGGAAGTCTTTTCAGGAAAGAGAGGACAAGGAATTTAGATGTTCTTAGTGCATTTTGGTATCACAGCAGAGATCTGAGCTACTGCTGACTAAACCTGGCAGAGAGTCAGGAAGAGCACAGGTCCCTGGTGCAGTGCTGAGCCCAGCATGACAAGCCCAGCTGACAGGCTGATGCAGCTAAGCTGCTGCCAGCATCTTTGCCTGGTTCCACCCTGGCCTACACAGACCTCTCTGTTGGAGCTGCCACTTTCCTGAACAGTTCTTCCTCCCTCCCTTGTTCATTTTTCTGTGACTTGATCATTATAATGCTGTGGTAAGAATGTTCTACAGGGAATTACAGAATTTAGGCAGCTAGGTAGACAAGAGGATCAGACCCTTAGCTGTCTTGGCATTGCTATGGATTGTTGGCCTCATGGACTCATAAAAGGGATTACACCATATGAACCAGTTGTCTAAATAAATCTGATCATTGTTTGAGCTGCTTCAGCTACATCAAATAAGAATATCATTCTCAATCATGTGCCTCTAGAAGTGACAAGGACTAAAATGCACTAGTTTCTCAAGTGTCTGTCTTCCTGAGGTTTAGCAGGTTCCACTGATTTAAGTAGTGTTGAGATTACACTATTAGGCATCCAGGAGTACAAAGCTTTTCAGAAATATCTAGCAACACTGTCATTGTCCATACAGATACAGCAATGGCAGCAGTCAACTTCTATAAAGTTTCTCAGCTAATTTGATTTTCAGCATATACTTTTATCAAAGCTGAAGGCCAGGCAAGTGTCCAAAGACAGCTTTATTGCTTTTTGCCTGAGCCATTACACAGACAGTAATTTTCACCCAATAAAATAAAGCAGTCCTTGAAACTGCTCTCTGCAATCTCTCAGGCAAGATCTTCTGCTGATATTTACACCATGATGGAAGAATAGGTAAAACATTATTTTTTTCTTAACTTACAGAATGTGCAACTTAAATTTTACAGGATGGTAGTACTTAGCCCAAGATTTCTACTCCATATAGCAAGACTTCTGCAGCTCTAAGGAACTGGAATCAGGTTTAAGACTTAAGCACAACAGGCTTATTATTGGATGTCACAGTGCCAGCTCTGTACTGTAATGGTCTGTGTGACATCTGCAGAAGATGATGGATCACTGCACGTAACTGGAGGGACAGAAGTCAGTGCACCAACCTATGCCCAAGAAATTTCTAATATTTGCTCCTGATGTACAATTTGTAGAAACACTATACCTTCCCTGCAAGTCACTGACAGCATTTTCTTAGACACCACAAAATGGCTGCTGCATCCCGACACATCGTGTGTGAGGCAGAAAGCACTACATCTTGTGATTTCAGATCTTTCAGTGTTTCCATAACTGAAAGGACTGGTCATAAGTCCCACCTCTGTTTCATTTGCTCTATCCTTCTAAAATTTCTATTGTTTAATTATGAATGTTTTAGAAAATAAGGCTTGTCGTTCCTTTCATTCTTTTTGTGGACTATTTACCCCTGCTTTTGCTAACACCAGTACGATTAGCAATAAAAGAGTATTTATGTAGTGGTCTAATGAATCTGTTCACGTTACACACCTGCTTTCTCCTTCTTTTCAGCCAGGAAGTGATTGCTTTTTTTTCTTCCAGTTCATTAAGCAAAGTGAGATTTTAAAAGACAAAAACACACGCAAAGAAAAGCTCTTTTGGCAACATATTTCATTGCCCAGTCAAAAAATAAATAAAAAGTTGATGCCTAAATATGAGCTTGTGGTTAACTTATTCAGTGAAAAATATGATGTTCCTGATTAGCTTTCAGGGCTGCTCTATAAAAATTTATATTTGAGATTCTTAGATCACAATGACATTCCAAGGATCACAATGACATTCCAGCATGGGGAAGAGAACATTCTGGGAGATCCAATTGCAGCACTTCAGTACTTCCAGAGGGCTTATAGAAATATAGAAACAAACCTCTTATTAGGGTCTGTTGTGAGAAGAAAAAAGGAGTAATGGTTTTAAACTAAAAGAGGTTAGATTTAGACTAAATATAAGGAAGAAGCGTTTTACTATGAGGGTGATCAAACACTGGCTCAGGTTTCATCCTGCCCACTGCCCACAGAGGAGGTGGGTGCCCAATGCCTGGAATCATTCAAGGGCAGGTTGGACAAGGCTCTGAGTAACCTGATTGAGTTGAAGATGACCTTGCTCATGGTGGGGTTGGAATTGAACTAGAAAACCTTTAAATGTTCCTCCCAACCCAAGCTGTTCCATGGCTCTGTGACTCTATGTTGTAGTGAAATGGATCTGCTCATGTCCTTTTACTGAAAATGCTGACCAATATATGTTTAGACTTGGTAAAGATTAAATATATGCTTGGAAATGCACACATCAAAATCAGTGTATTAGTTTTCACATGTTCAGGATATCTATATCAGGATAACATTATCATTACTTCTCAAGCAATTCTGCATCAAAAACATTGAAAATCATTCAAGACTTATTTGCTTTCATCATTATTTACTAAAGATACAAACAAAAATATGTAATTTTAAAGGTTTGTAACTACTGTCCCTTAACTGATACTTTAATCTTTTGTTCTTCAGTAAACTATTGGAATACTTGTTACAGATATTTTTTGTGTGTCTCTCCTCTTATCACACACTAAATATTTAGCAAAGGAATAGGAAAAGAATAGAGTAAGATCATGGGTTTTTCTACTAAGCCACATAGGGATTTCAGGGGTACCTAAGAAAAAAAGCACACTACAGGAAACTGAAATCTTTCCAGTAGATCAATACACAATTGATGCCAGCACAGCAGCTTGGAATTAATAGACAGAATAATTTTATAACTATGTCTCCCATTAAAAACACAGTAGATCTAGTTTTAAACAATTATCAAACACAGGAATTTCAGCCTTGAAACCAAAATATCTTCAGCTGAACATTTTTCTAAACAAAAGCCACTCAAGTGCAATTAATTATTTCCACACAGCCAAGAGGAACTGGATAACAGAGCCCTTGGGATAGGTTCCGCTCCTGGAGGAAAAAAACCCTACAGATTTGTTAAGGTAGCCTGAGCAGCATTTTTCACATGGACTACTCTGAGCAGCTCTGCAACCTAATGAGGCACCCTGTGAAATGCACTGTGATGGGGAGTTCAGAAGGTAAAAAGGAGTCTTTATACACCTGAAATTTAATCTTGAAGCAGCCTGTTACCTCAGTGGATGTGAGTGGCCAGCTGTTGGCAGATTCATTTATTTTGTTCAATTCTTTGTTATAGTCTCTGGGAAGTGCTACAAATGATACATGCTTTAGTCTTTTTGGGAGTCTGCTTTAAAATCCCAGAAAAGAGAAAGGGCTGGAGGGACAGTATTGTGATTTACTGAGACAGGAAGTCCCTCAGACTGGTTATCATTCAGGATCAGGGCTAATATTCTCATAATGGTTACCTCAATTCACAAACAATGTGGTTTTATAAATCCCATCTTTTTTTTTTTTTTTTTTAATCTTCTTTGCATCCCTGCTTCCTGCAGCTCTGAAATGGACACATTTCACATGTGCCTTTTGGTCAGATGCAACACGGTCTGGGTAGGCAAGACTGAGCCTGGTTTCCAGGTCAGAGCCATCCAGAGAAGGCAGAATTGCCATGCAGTCTCCTGTATGTGATGGAGGAGCTGCACCCACAGCAGCTCTGCTGCTCTTGCAGGGCTCTCTGTGCATGGAAGCACTGCCCTTCCCTGCTGTCCTTGTCTGCCACGGTGATCCTGGGCACACAACCTACTGCTGCTCCTCAGCACACTGCCACACTGCTGCCCTAGCTGCAGCATCAGGGAACCACTCCCTCACTTCAGCTGGGATTTTCATGGCCCCTCTAACACAGTGAAAAGAAGTCAATGAGCATCCAGATCATAATCTGCGACCACCAGACCGCCATCGATTTTCTTTTTATGTAACCTCAAGATTCCTTTCTTCAGGTAAAATAGCACAAACCTTACTTCTTCATAATAGTGCCAGGAAGTCTACTCAAATACTACTCATGCCTTGTGCAATGTGGTATATGTGCAAGCATTTCAGTCTTTTCAATCTCCCACACCTCTGCCTTACTGAGTATTATTTTAAAGAGTATCATGAAATGGCAGAAACACCAGGAACCACCAAGTTATGATGATAGAAAAACGAGTAATGCAATACAGAGTAGTTTGGAGAGCAGTAGTCTGTATTTTGGAAGAAATTTTAAAAAATATTTTCATGCTTGTTGTAAGTGAGAATGTGATGGAGTTCAAATTAGAGCTGAAGAAAGATAGGATAAAAAATAATTTTCAAGGCTAATCTTTGAGGATGTTTGTTCTAGAACAACTGAGATAATGCCTAATACTGTTTTAATACTTAAAGGTTTAGCCAATATTATTTTTAAAGTGTGAAGTTTCCTGATATTAAATCTCTTTAAAATAACATCAGTTACTATTTCTTTGTTTTTCTGTGTTGTTAAGATTGAGTGATGAGGCATTAATGGATTTGGGTGGGTTGGAAAAACTGTAGGCCCATAATGTCACCCTTTTCTCATGAGCTCTTAAATAAATATACAGCATATTTTATCAGAAAGTATCTGAAATTTCTTCCTTAACTTGCACAATAATGAGAAGACAGTGAACCAAATCTGTGCCAGTCATAATACAGATTTGAGAACTATGAGAACAGTAAGACCTACAATGAGATCTTAAACCAAGGGATAATTTCAAGGGGCTTCAAGGAAAGAAATTCTTTTATGGATAAACACCAGGAAATAACCAGAAAGGAAAACAAAATTCCAAATATTAATTTTTTGTTTGAAAAAGCATTTCTGACTTGATTATTGTTCAGTTGAAAGTTTAGTTGCACGATCTCAAAGTATTGATGCTAATAGAATGTTTTGAAAACTTTCAGGAAGAAAAATAAATTCTTAAAAATGTTATCTTCTTTTGTCAATGTCTTTTGATACATTCTGGAGGAAATTGTGTTTCATACCTGGTTTTGTTAATTTTATTTTTTAATTAATAAAATATCTGAGTGTATTCCATTGGAAATATTGCAGTCATAATGAAATGCAGTGAAAATAAACATCTTTGTAGTTGTCCTTATTCTTCTCTACTACGGTGACATACTATCTTTCAGTGTGTTCAACCAGAACCAGACCTTAATTTAGTAGTAATCTTCATCCTTCAAACATAATTCATAAATAGGATCTTTAATATAGAGATACATTTAATCCCACAGTGAAGATGTACTAGTAATCTTTTTAAATTAAAAAACAAAATACATAAAAATTATCTAGACTTTCTTATTGTCATTAAAACAGTGGTAATTATTTTGCATGCAGTTGAAGCTTTCCAGATAGAGTTGAAAAAAATAAGGTTTTTGCTACTGAAAAACTTGAATATTAAACTTTCCTTAGTCTAAGACTGCACAAAAAGGACAAATTTCAGTGTTTCAAATTTATTTTTTCTTCATTCAGTATCCATTTCTTTCCATTTTTTTTAATGAAACAATAAATCTTACTTTCAGATTCTTTTTTTATTTTTATGTTCTTTTATAGCAGCCAATGAAACAAATTAATACTTGATCAATTCAGCTAAAATCGATTCTTAAGAGTCCAAATAAATTAAGAAACAAACTGAACATTGGATTGAATTGGATTATTGGATTGAAAGAAAATGTCTTACAGAGACAAATTTTCATAGAAGTTTAGTAATTCTTTTCCTTTTGTATTTAAAATTACTATCATTTGGCAGAAAAAATCCCCCAATATTTATTAAAGACAAGAACTTGGTAAAAATTAGGAAGAACCATTCCTCATAATATAGTAGGGGTTGTATCAATTGTAAAATAAATTTTTTTATGAGTTCCACAAAGGATTTGTTTCACCATGTGGTGGACATTACTTTATTTCCTTATACAAAACTTCTGTGTTTACACCATCTTAAGGGTTCCACTGCCATTGAAAATATCAAATTACTTATTCATGTGTCCTTGACAAAGTCTTTTGTATGAAAAAAGACAAAACAATATTTTTTTCACTATACTTGAGAAAAGAATTGTAAAGTCTTAGAAAAGAAAAGGATGAAAAAAAATAGAGAAGGAAAAATTAGTCTTGATATTTTTTACCTGAAATTTTAAATAAGAAAGCTCTCTCTTCCCACAATGAGCTAGTTTTTCTGACAGTCTTCCAACTGAGAATTCCTCCCCCAGGTTACATTATGTCTCAAGTTGCACTTATTAGAAGAAGCACTTTCTTGGTGGAGTATGTTAATTCTGTAGCTGTTTGCCACAGCTGAACTTTCCAGGAAGCGTAAGTGTATTTAATCTTTCTCATACTGCCTTTCATAATTATTTCTTCCTTATTCCAAAGCATGCTTGGAATGCTTCTCACTACTTGAAGGACTGTTTCACCTCCCCACAGATACATAAACACCACTTATTCAGTTCAGGTCCTTCTCATGTACCAGACTCTTTAATTAACAATTCCTTTACACAACAATGGCAAAATCCTTCTTTTCCCTTTCTCTTAGCGACTAAAGGTACACATCTATTGGTGAAATGTGTCCATGTCCTGAACCTCCATTTGCATGACTATGAAATTGCACAGGATCTTTGTGTGCTGGTTTTGCACTTTCCTTCACAGTACCAGAGATAGGCTATGTTTGGGATTTTGCTGGAAGCAGTGTTGCCAGCACGGGGCTGTTTGAGCTATTGTTGAGCAGCACTTGAACAGAGTCAAGGACTTTTCTGTCTCTCATCACACCCCACCAGGAGGTGGGGTAGGGGACAAAGGAGCTGGAAGGGGACATGGCCAGGACAGCTGACCCCAAACGAGCCAAGGGTTAACCCACATCATATGGCATCATGCTCAGCATATGAAGCTGGGGGAAGAAGAAAGAAAAGCGTGACAACTGCTTCAGCTGAAGACATGCCTGCCCAAGGGAAGTGGTGAGAGAATTCCTTGTTTTATTTTGCTGGCGTGTGTGGCCTTTGCTTTACCTGTTAAATTGTCTTTATCTCAACCCATGAGGTTTCCCATTTTTGCTCCTCCTATTCTCTCCCCCACCCTGACTGCTGGCAATGAGCAAGTGGCTGCCTGGGACTTCAGTTGAAGGCTGGGGTTAAACCAGAGCACTTTATATGAGCAACCAAATGGGATAAAATCAAATAGTTCATTACTCTTTGGGTTTTGGGGTTTTTTTCAAGATCAAATATGATTGTAATTAGCTAACAAATATAACTATGAAAAGGATGACCCTACCTCCAGCAGGACGATTGTAATATTTTCATATAGTCTGCAATTACATTAAAGTGTTTCTCTTGCACTCAAGATGCTATTGTAGCTATTTCTAAAATATTTTCATAATCTGTAAAGATTAATCATAAAAGTTTTAAGCCATATGTGTACTTTTGTTCTTTTAGGGTGGTTGTAATATTTGTCTAGATTTTTTATATGATTTTGTGTTCAAATGTATGTTTTGCTGAGCAACTGAATAATTTTAAGTGATTTTTTCCCAGCTTAATCAGTCACTCATCTTGTTTCTTTTGAATACAGATATCTTCTTATAAACAGTTTTTTCCTTTGTGTGTTTCTGTTGCTGAAATCCATATTTCTTATTTAATCTCCTCTATTATAACATTGTCTTGTTTTTCTTCCAGCATCTTGCTTCATTCTTTTCTGCATTCTGAGAAAATTTTAAACTTCTATCAAATCCAAACAAGATCTGATCTGAATCAGAATCATCTTTTTCCAGTTTGTAGCTGGGATTACCACTGTGCTTTTTTACTGTTTTAGGGACTTCAAAAACCATCCAACATTACAAGGGCGAATTTAGACTTGTTCCAGTCATGTATGACATTGCTCAGAGTACCACCTTCATGGCAGCCACTGTTAACATTGCCCTACAATGCTCTTCCTGCCCCTCTGTTTTTACTTAGACACTTATGGTTGTCACTCATCTGCTCTGCTGCCAGCCTAATGTGCTGTTCCAAATGGATGGTTATGGCAAACTGCAAGCCTACAGTAAACTGTAGCACTGCTGCATTTATTAGAGCAAACAAGGAATCAAATGAACAATGAAAATACTTGCCAAAGAAGAAGAAAAGGGATGTTCTTACATCTATACTACTAAACAGAACAGAGAAGTGACATGAATTGTGTTTAAACTCATGTCCACTCTGCTTTTCGCTAGCGGCATCTGAAGCAGACTGGCCACATCCACATCACCTTTCAGCCCTCTCAGGACTCTCTGTGATGCATGTGTGATAGAATGGAGACAGAATAATTGCTTCTTGTTTTCCAGCTCCAAATATACTATCAGATTTAAGGTGCAGCACACAAGAGAAATTATTTTAAGACATGAACCAATGTATTTGGGGATTTGGATGGAAATGGGATGGCAGCAAATGCAAGGATTTCTGGGATAGAATTGGATGACTACAGAGGGAGCCAAACCTAGCACAGGAGTCAAATCTAGGATGGTTTCATCCCTCATCAGGAGTCTGAACTGGAAATGTGCTGGCACAGCCAAATGGAAAGCACCCAAGTGGTGGGGAGAGATGTTCAGGACTTAGTCAGCCTAGGCAGTAAGAGATAGAGCCCTTGAGCTCCCTTCTTGGACTGCTTTTGTTTTGCTCTGTAATCAGGACTCTTGGCAGGCTGCTCTTTCTGCCTCTTGGTTCAAAGCAGAAAATTACTGTCTCTTAAAGACATCACTCATTACTGGGCTACAAGTACAGCCTCCCTCTCTGTGCTCTCTTTCTCCCTGGACCCATCCATCTTCCACTCTGCTCTATGCAGTGACCCAGCATCTTCCCAGCTCAATGATTATCCAGATTACTTCTTAGCCTGAAATTTTTTGGTAGCAGTCAAAATGTACACTATGGTTTATCACCATCTCTGGCCATCTCCACAATGAATCCTACAACTACTATGAATATGTTTAACTACTATGAATATGTTTGAAACAATAAAATCCACCCTTTCTCCCCAAATGCTTACTTCTACAGTTTGGAATAATAACCCATTCTGGAAGAGACATGCATAGTTTTTTATATTTCATATCGTTTTGGCTTCTTTATTTAGTATACAGAATACTTCTGGGGCATCCTGCAGCATAAAATTCTCACTATTTAAGATGGACACTTTCAGAACTACGTGCATTCAGCTTTCAGCATCTTTTTACATTAGTGTGAAAAGTGTTGGATCTTCTTGTGAGTTTAGGCCTCCTGGCTTTACTAGAGTTACTGGATAAGGTATTAGCTATAAGGCATTTGTGTGGGGTCATCATGTGAAAATGACTGTGTAGAATATTTTTTTATTGAAATTTAGGAAATTGAAACAATTTTTATAGATTCTTGCTAGTTTCCAGTTTTTCCTTTCTTGACCTTAAGTAAGATTGAGAAATTAACTTATTGCAGCCACAGCAATGCAGTTGTCTTTGCTGTATTTTTCATAGTCATGCCTTTAACTTGGGAAATGTATGATCTAAACAGAATGTAGGAAATTAATTACTGCTGTTAACCCCAAACGTTCAATATGCCCACTGATGCACAGTGATGAAGAGATTCAATGTTTATTTACATGCCCACTTTTTCTTCATGTTTCAATTTAGTTCAGGGTCATGTTTCAATCCCCAATGTGAGCTTAAAAAAATATTAACTCCGTTGCTCAGAAGCTTAATTACCCAAAAATTGTTTCCTATGTGCATTTTATTATATTAAAAAAACCCTATTTTTATCCCAAACTTGTCTGTGCTTCTCTAAGAAAAGCAAGGACAGAAAATGGAAGCAATCTGTTCTTTCAGTGTGAAAATACTTTTTTTATAATCTGACTAACATCAACAGGATAAAAAAAATATTTTCAAAGCATATTTTACTTTATTTTCAACATAGTTTGAAAATCATAAATTCTCAAAAACTCACCTATTTCCTCCATTTGCTTCTTCTACCATGTTGAGGCCCGAATTCCTGCAGCAAAACAAAAAGCATCACCTGAACTTCTCTTCTTTTCAGGGTTTACCTGAAACCCTGCTCCTTGTGTTGTAGGTGTCCTTGAAATTCAGGTGTCCCTGCTATAAAGTAGCATATGGAAATGGTTCAGGTTCAGAAATAAAATTATGGTAAATTAAACGCTGCCAGTGTAATTAACCTGTAGGTAATTTATTTTATTGAAGCTGTTTTTCTTTTCAATAATAAATATTTTGAGCCAGACTCTGTTACAGATTTCCCCAATGGCAAATTCTCCCTTGGCAGAAAGACAGCAGTATCTGTGAAGCTTGACCACATTCTGACAGTCTTGTCACAGAAATCACCATGAATAAATAAAGAAGCTGCAGTTCCTCCTTCATGAAAATCCCCTTTTCCTTTCATGAGGTGAGTGAGGTCTAATCCATTCAATTTTTAAAATTGGCCAGCTTTTTCTCTTGGTTGCTGCTTAAGTCCTTTTCTTTATTACTAGATCTAATCAGTCAAGATAGAAAATGTGCAGAAGATAATACATGGCAAAGTGAATTTTTTTTATCTTGGAGTGTGAATACTCTGGATAGAGTACTTCAGTGTCTGGGAAAATAACTTTCTGATTTTAAGAATGAAAATAAAGCCCAGCAACTATTAACAGTGCCAGCATTGTCTTTATGACAGTAATTTTATATATCTTGCATAGTTTGCAGCCAAAGACTTTCTGAGATTTCAAAAAGTTTGTGATCTTATAGTGTGAAATCATCAGGTTGCACTGCTTTTGTTAAAATCTGCTGAAGAGCAAAGTCTAGCTGTGTAGAGCTGATAGGGGGTTACTGCTAATATGGATTTGATTTATTTTTTAATATTTAATACACTTTTATTTTTTAGAAATATTTTTATTTAATGATC
>VZTN01035295.1:4422-26960 GCA_013400515.1 Erpornis zantholeuca | reverse complement strand
AGGTACCAACATTTAATGAGCAAAATTACCTCAGTCCTTTGTATATAAGTTACAGATGAATAGAAGTTATATTTTTTATACACCTTGAAAACTACATGTGTAGGATATATGTTTTAGAATGCAAAATGGAAGCATATTGGACCATATAAGAAGAGTTATAATTTCATGTCTGGATTTGTAAATCCTGATGAAAAAGACACTTCTGCGTATCTATGCTGCTACATTTAGACCCTAAGGACTTGCACTGAATACAGAAGAACTGACATAAGATTTAGAGAATGTTTTTGATGCTACTAACCCCTAGAAAGGATCTCTGGGGGATTTTCGGCTTTTTGGTGCTGTTTTTGGTTTTGGTTTTGTGGTTTTGTGGTTTGGGTTTTTTTGGCAGGCAAAGTCTCTCACCTATATCAACTTATTCAGGGATTTCCAGTGTATTATTGACATTGATTTGCTCTTAAGTTCCAGGCATCAAAACAATTCGAGTGATAAAATATTCATTTCCAACTGTGCAACGTACCATAATCTATAGGAGTCACTTTTCAGCAATAAGGTATCACAATCACAGTGTAAGACAGATATTAGAGAGACAGAGAGAAAAAATGCTCCAGGTCAAGCTGTATGCCTGATCTTCTTTCTAATTAGTGTATATGTAAATACACACACACCCCTATATTTGCACAAAACCTCAAAGTTTTCTTTTGGCTGTCTGCAGACATATCAGTTAAAATAGAAGGATCATGACTTTCTTCAAATATAATAGAAATAATCTATTCATACAGGAATCAAAAGTTCAGGTTTTAGTTTTCTAACAATATATGGTGGTTCCAGATATATTCTAATTCAATTATCAACTTTATAAGTTATTTTTATGGATACTGTCAACTGCAACAATAAAAGGTGAATTAACAGCTGGTTTAAGGGTTACCTTTCTGTCATGTAAACAGGTCTAACACACAACCCTGTAGTAGAATGATGCTTTCCCATACACTATAACTTTCTGGGACTAAGACTATTGTGATCATTCTCTTCCTTTTCATAACTGAAACACAGATGGAAAACTAATGGCCACAGATAGTGCTGGCATGCTGTGTTACAGTGTACAGATGGCCTCCACAACAAGAATCAACTTTTCTTCCCAGGTTATTTCAAATGCCATTAAGCAATTTAATGACACAAAGAAAAGTAAATAAGCAAAATTTTTGTTTCTCAGAGATGACCACACCCATCTCACTATAAAACTGTCCCATGCATTCTTCAAATATAGGTAGTTACCAGTTAAAACTAGTTACCAGTTTTTGCAAAGAAGATAGGTAGTAAATCTCAGAGGCTGTAAAAGAGGTTTTTCTTGCATTACATGAGAAGTAAACAAGCTAGTCCAATATCCATCAGCCACTTTTAAGTAGCCAAACTGGTCATCCAGTTTAAGGAAAGATATCCCATGGAAGGTTGATAATGGGAAAGTCTCTTCCTAAGGTGAGTTACCAGAAAGTTACCTCCACCTTCAAATAGAGCTGAAATTTTAGTTGGTTGCTTGGTTTCATTTAGTTTGTCTTGGTTTGGTTTGGTCTTGGGTTTGGTTTCTAAATCCTTACCATTTAACTTTAGATTTCCTTTCTAGCTGACTATTCTTTCCAAATCTGTAATAAACTTGGCTTCTTTGCAGTATGTAAACATAAATTCAAGAGACAAGTGGCCTTCTCTGGGTAAGCACATTATTTTATCAACTTTAATTATCTACCGTTCTCTCTCAATCAGTGTCTAGACTTTTAACATCATAGCAAAATATTCCTAAGAGTACAGAACAATTGATATGTTCTTTCTGCTTTGCATTTATAAGCACAGTGCCAGGAATTTTATTGTTTTGATATATATTTTCATAAAGCAAACTTTTCAATTAAAAAAAAAATCTCTGTTTAAATGTACTGTGTACTCAAAATCCATCTAGAGCTGAAGATCTGTTTATGAATACATTTCATTCTCTTACATTTTGTTTCAATTATTTACAAGTTTTATTGTATTTATTGCTGTGTCCCTATCAATTTTCAGTTCAAGATTCTACATACCTTCTGTTAATAGCTTGGCAGTATTAATTTTTTTTATTCATGCAGTGACAATTTTCCTGTTAAGAATCATTCAGTTCTGTTACTTATCTCATAGTTTTCCACTTTGGTTGCTGGTACCCTTTTTATTTATTTGCCATTTTCCCCTCCTTCATCTGCCTTGGTATTTGTTCCTGTCTCTTTCTATATCCTTTTCTCCTCATTGGTCTTTGTCTAGGACTTATACCTTTTATATTTTCACTTTCTTTATGAAGGGAGAGTGTCATCCTGTTTGGTTTGGTTCACTAGTCCCTACATTCTCAAATGAAATTCCTTTCTTTCTTCTCTTTCCAGGCAAATAATAGAGAAGTCTAGAGAACCATGGAGCAGCTGAAATAAAAATCAATGTGATAAGAGACTTGAAGCTGTTTCAAAAGTGGAGAATCCCTAATTTGATCGTAATCAGCTCACAGTATCTGCTCTGGTTGAAAATTTGGACAGAAAGTGATGAGAGAAGAAAAATGTGTATTCTTAGGGCATAATAAACAGCCTAGATGAAAAAAATCAGAGCTACGGTTGATAACAGGAACTTTTTGAGATACAGTAAATGATTCATTGTCTTCTTTTCAACAAATCCTGGTCTACATCAATATCCAAAAATACAACAGGAGAGTGGAGAAGAAACCTTTGTAAGTCAAGGTTAGTTGTGAATGAAGACTGCAAATATTCCCCTCTGACACATCTTAAAGCCCTGATAACTAAAGAGTCAAAGAGAGCTTCTCTCCATCAGATTTAATCTAGAAACTCACAGAGCTGACACTTTTTTCTTTATTTTATAAGGAGAAAAAAGATAGAGAATTAACTTGGAGTTAGATACTCCAGCTGCTGTTTGAAATGGCAATAATCTAAATAAACTGATAAAACACTCTGAAATGGTCTTTATATGGTTTAAGAAGGAATTGTTCATATGAGAAACAAACTTACAAAAGAAACTTACAAAGAAAAAAAAGATACACATGCATGAAATTAAATGGAGTTTAATACAACAAAATATGGATTCAGGAAGGACCATCAACACACTATTGTGGCATTTTGCCCAGACAAGACATTGGCACCAGTTCTGGGCACCCTGCACTACATCTTGTAGTACTGTAGATGACCTAAAGGGAGAGGAAGTGGGAAAAGACAGAGCAAGTAAAACAAGACTTACAGTCAGGAAATTCTATAAGTGGAAACTCTGAAGTAGCAGAAACAGTGGACGAAGGAAGCAAAAGCAAGACAAAAATGTAGGGCTTTTTTTGACTTCTGGTTTTGATGAGAATCATTATGAGAAAGACTGGAGCACTTGCTCCAATAATAATATATAGTGAATATATAAAAATAAATAATAGCATAATAGTTTCTCAAAAAACCTAAGGTATGGAGTTTGTCTTGAAGATAGTAAAGGATATGATGCCCTAAAATGGCTACCTAGAAACAGAGACTAGACAGGAATAAAGGAATAAAGGAGGTATTTCTTTGAAAGGCCTTCGGATGTACACTCTGGGCTCCAGGGGGTCCTGCCTCAGTGGATCCCAAAATGGACAATGACAGGTCACGAGGTCTTCACACTTTTATATCACCATAAATTCACCAACCAGAACCCAGCCAATGATGGAATTTCCCCAAGCTTTCCCTCCCCTCCCCAAGATGAAGGTTTACAGTTCTTGAGCCTAAGACAGTCTGGGTGTCCTTGGAGAGCAAGCTGGAGAGGCTTTGTTATGTCTGTCAGAGCATAAGAGAACAGCACTTAACAAGCTACAGGAAACTTCAGAGTTACACTAGCAGTAGAGGATTTGAAAAATATAAAAGTTAAAACCTAAGGCATCACATCCAACATACATCTAAATGTTCTTAAAACCATATTAATTAATTTCTAAGGACCAGGAGAAGGAAAGGGTCTGAGTCAGTAAAAATGCTTACTGTAGCTACCAGGGTGGTATTAGTTGACACGACAATGTTAACAGAATAGCCTAATAGCTGCCTGTTTGACACAGACTGATATCTATTAAAAGGAGAAACACACATGCATCAGAAGAAGAAATGCACAAGCAAGCAGAACTACTAAATGAGGGCACTGGAAGTTTCTGCTAGTGCCAACACTTATTCTTCTGCTGGCCTTTCTTCATAAAAATTCTGTAAGATAAATTTGACAATTTAGCACATGGAAGATGTAAATTATAATTCTTTCACTTTAAAAATAGAAAGTTTTAGAAGCAAAATCTAGTTTTCCAGAAATATATTTTTCCCCTTTTAAAATTGATAATTGTTAGTATTTTACTTAGTGCTATTTATTTTTTAAGAACATAAAATTAGTAAAGTATTCTTGATTTTGCTTTGGATTTTGTTGTTGGTTTTATTTATCCGATGTCCTAAATGGCTTTCAATAAAATATTAGATGTAGAGAAAAGGATGGATAATTCCATGATTTCAAAACTCATAATAATAATAAAAAAAGTAAATTATTCAGAGAAAATATATCTTAAATTTGTGACTGGTTTTTAGCTAAAATACAAAGGGTTTTGAGCTCAAACATGTTTGCTTATGTTGTCAGTAATACCTGGCACATTGATTATGGAGAGACAGGTATCTGAGAATGTTGTCAGCCCAACATTCTCAGATACCTGAGGATGCGGGAGCAGGTGCTAGAGGGGGGCTCAGCTCACCCCATGGGTGTTCCCTCACCAGGTGGGGAAAGCACTCATCCTGCTCCTTCTGTCACCCTCTAGATCACTGAGACATGTCCAGCTCCTATGCATGGTCAGACAAGTCAGCTTGGATTCTTGTTCTGGCATGTTTGATGGTTTTCCATGCCTTTCTTAGTTACCAGAGCCTTGCACCAGAGCCAAGTAAACAGACAATTCACCTACCTGTAATTGTAACAGTATTAAATATGAATTAATATTAAGGATTAATTGCAATTTTACATATTTGTACAGTCATTTTTCTCTCTTCTTTTACCAAAGTTGGACCAAAGAAATTAATTTTAATTCTATAGTCAGTATGGGTCTATTGATTTTGTACCAAATTCAAACCTTTGGAAGTACTTGAGTGAGGAGCCAATACAAAATTATATTTAACACTAGGAGCATGCTGAAATTTTAAAGATCAACTTATTAATCTACTGGAAATGTTTTTTTTCTCTGTAACGGGAGTAAATGTTAAAAATGTAGGCATAATCAGGGAGTCAGATGTTTTAGGAGAGCAATTCACCAACTGAGTAAAGGTAGCGAACGTCTCCAGTAATTTCAGTTAATTTCTCCTATTCAGCTCAGCAGCACTCATCAGGTAACCTGTACATATAATTCTTGGTGGCCTCAGCAGGGAGTGTAGATGAAAGGATGATTTATCTTGCTTAAATACAAGAGATTAAAAACTATGAGTATTAACTCTGCTTTTAAACACTATCTTTAAAGCTCCCTTCCATTCAGAGTTCCTAAGGGAAAATTAACCACAAGTCACTAGAGAAAAGATCTTAATATAATTAAATCTTTGGACACACTGACATAATCAACATTTAAAAATATCTCTGCAGATACATGCTGATCTTGCAGGCTCTCAATAGGATGAAAATATATATATATAAAGTGACCAAAAATTCCATCTTGTGGCAGCTTCTCACAACTCCACATACAATTATGGTTTAATAAACATATTCATACTTTTTTCCACTTATGCAAAAAATGAATAGCTGTCACAAAATGATTATGCCATTTTTCTAAGAGTGGAGCTTTCCAAACTTCCATACTATGTATGTGTTTATGAAGACATACATGATGGAATTTTCTGATGATTTTTACCAGAACACTATGGTAGGTTAATAACTTTCTAAATAATTTTATTTTTGACTTTTTAAAATATATAGTTTTGGCTAATAAAAAATTGCTTTCTGAGCATAAACATATGAAAGACTATTTTAGTTGACACAAAGAGACAGAAATATACTGAATTAAATGCTTCAATTTAACTCAGTACAACTGAAGAAGGGCTGCATTTCATTTCTCTGTTTAAAATAGATCTGAATTTATTTCATTGATTTCAATGCAATGTTAATTTTGTGATGAATATTTAGCTGGCAATTAAATTTACCGAGTGAATTAATTAACTGGTTAAGTACTAGTAAATTTGGAAATATATTTCCTTGGAACTGTGAACTGAGTATATATATATATAATCAAGTTATTATTCAAATATTTAAAGCTACTTTGAATATTTCACTGCAAGTTGGGGTAGCTAATTAGAGAAAAAAATGTTTTAGACAACTGCTGAGTGTGATACCTTTTACAAATTAGTATTCAATTCTAAGCACCTAACTCCTTAATTTAAAAAAAAAAAAAAAAAAGAAAAATATCAACATATTTTTTGATGTTTCCTGACAATATCTTTTGTCTTAAACTCAGAAATATCTTTCAAAAAGAAAGAAGAAAACAAGACATTATCCAAGTTACAAAGTAAAATAATTGCAAGGAAATGTCAGGGTTCATATTGCCTTTCCGTCATCCACCTATAAATGCACCATATCACTGCCACAAAGCAAGTGATTTGAAATTAATTATGGTTTCCATGTGACTTTTCAAGGACTGACATGAAAAGTACACAATGAAGAACTCATATAGTTAGGTCCATACATTTTGCTTTATATGAAAGTATTAAATAATTTTCTCCTGGATTATTCTATGCAGACAGGACTCTGAGGAAGTCAATAACCCTTCCTGGCACTGTCAAGCCTCAGCTGTTGGGGCTGCTACCCACCAGTGTCCATGGTTCCTGGATGTCTGTTTCAACCCACTCTGAGACCCTTCTGCAGCTCTGTCCCTGTCCCTGCCTCCTGCATGAGCCTCCCAACCCTACTCTGTGGGGAGCTCAGCTGGCCCTGTTTCCTTTTGCTCACAGCTGCACTGTCTGGAAGGACCCTGGGCCTGGTTCACCACTGGCTGTGCAGGGTGCTGTGTTGGACCCTGCCAGAGTCCCAGCTCTGCTCTCCGTGCTCAGCCCCTGCAGGGCTGGGCCTGAGAGCATAGCCTGAGTGGGGTCTCCTTGGCTCCCAGCTTGTGCCCTACATGGAGAAGCTCTTTTCCTGCCACTCCCTAAGTACAGTGAATTATTTACAAGTTGCACTAAAGACCATTTCCATAACATGCAATAGGTATCATCAGATGATTCCAAATGGCTTTGCAAAGCAGCTGATTTATGTGATGTTTTATCAGTTCAAGCATACCTTCTGCTAACTTCATTAAAGCATAGAATTTCTTATCACTAGTGCAAACAAACCCCATTTTTCTCAAGCTGGGCACTCAGAAAACTGAAAACATATTATTGTCTTAGCTGAAATGATTCATCTAGTACCACACAAAAATAATGGGAAAGTCAGAAATTTGGAAAAAATTGGACAGGAGTTTTAATCTGAAAATGCAACACTTTTATTCTGAATAGGAGTTGGAAGTATTAGCTACTTACCAAAATAAGGTCTAGACAGTGTTTTTAAAAGCAATCATTTATTTTGAGGGAAGCTAGTTGTATAAATGTGAAAGAAAGGGTAAACAAAAATCACAAATATGCATTGGGAGGGCAATAAGAAAGGTCTAAAAATAGAGTGTCTGTTACATGACCCAGCGTTACTCCCAAGTATGAAATTTTGTGGAAAGCTTGGTTCAAATACAGGAAGTAACACTGTCTTTCTGCAAACAAACGTTTCTTTGTAGGTGATTACAAATATGATTAGTGAAAAAACTTTTTTTTTTGCATGAATTCACAAAGTTAAGCTATTTTGTCTTTACAGTTTGATGCAAAGATTATCATGTGAAATATACTAAATCAATCATATACGGTAACACAAAGACGCAATGGAAATATTGACTACACTTTCCATAATGGTCCTGTCTGACATGCTTCTTTTCCATTTGTTATTATTTAGCTGCCATTTAAGTGCCAGGTAAATCAGTTAAAAGATGTTGAGCTAAGGACATTCGATGACTGTAATTTCAATAAGATTTAATTCTGAGGACACCAATTAGACAAAGTACAAAACTGGATGAGGAGGGAGTCAAAGGTGATGAGCTTCACAAATAGTCAAACTGTAAAATCATTTAATTCATATAAAAGTTATTCCACAATATAAAAGTAAAAAAAAAAAATAGTGACTATACCTGTCAAGGATAATTTTTTTAGCTGTCCAGTTATATATTTTTTCAAATACATATGTGTAGTCCCCTGAAAATATTTTTGTCTATTACAAAATTAAAGGTAGGATGACAAGTGTAATCTGATTACTTCCATTAGTATCACTAAGTAAAATGACAAAATCCATTCTTATATTAGACGAATTATTTCCACAAGCAACTGTACCTCAGTAAAACTTCACTTATTTGCAAAAAGAAAACTCCAGGAAACATCACCTCACTAATTACTACAGCAATCTGAGAAAATAAATGTCACCATGAAAGATATAGTAAAACTTGCATAATTTTACTATCATGCTTTCTTAATTTAAAAACCAATTCTCCACTCACACTGTGTGAGAATGTGTACTATTCTTCTGCACCTACACTCTGGAAAGATCTTGTTAGTCTTGCAAAAGTAGTCTATTTCAAGCTGTATATTGAGACTTAATCATCTTTTCCTCTTTAAGTGCTGACTGATTCTATTCTCTTCCACACAACTTCTTACACCATTCTTCACCAGAATCTAATGGCATCCTAAATACACAATATTGAAACTTTTAAGCATGAGAGGTTTCATTGACCTTCTTCTAAGAAAACATATTCTAAAGAAGTAGTAGTAGTAGTAGTATTCTGAAGAAGTAGTTCAATTGAAAAAGAATCTTGCACACATGTATCTATAAATGCATATATAGCTATCTATATATCTATGTATCCAGATACTTATACATATGTGAAGGTACATGTGCACACAAATATATACAAATCTTTTCAGCAGCTTGAAGAAGACATAAAGAAAAATAATTCTGCCTTTGCAAGATATTATTTTCATCTTCTCTTTACCCTTCTATGTTCACCTGTTTTTCCTGATGCTTATTTAAACTGTAACACAGTAAGGACCATCAGTTCCTAAGTGGAATAATAGTTTTATCCTTTTGCATTTGTGCAGAACATTGTTCACACACTCCTTGAGATAGCAATTTAGAGTAGATTCACCAACAGAAGTTTTGACTGACAGTGAGGGTCTTTTCAGGCTCCTACATTTGAGAAAATCTCAGTTTTATCTTTTGAGGAGTGAATGGAAAGGAGAAAAACATTTTGTGGAAGGCAACTCTCAAATCTTTTATCTGTGAGTTCCCTCTTTCCTGCAGCTGATATCCAAACTGCATCCGAACACTCATGGAACAGGAAATAGAAATGGAAACACGGAAGTACAAAAATACCAATTTCATTAGAGATGCATTTCTCCATATCTGCTGACTGTTAGCCATTCAAGGGGATTTATATCCTGCACAAATTTGAGATGGAGAATTTTACTCTTCTAGTTTCCTTGTAGTACAAATTTACATTTTTCTTTTAGTGAACAGATACCAGATTGTTATGCAACATTTTAAAAAAAAATCATTACCTGTTTATCAACACTTACCATACAATATTATGAAAACACATCCCTTCCTTTGAGCCATGTTATGCACAATAAAATGAAACTGAATGTTCTCTGACTAGGACCAGGTATTACATTCTTTATCACAGGATAAAATCCTGAAATGGTTTGGTTTGGAAGATCACCTAGTTCTAACCCCAATGTCATGGGAAGGGACATCTTTCAGGTTACTCAAAGCCAGGGCTTTTCTGGGTAACATGTTCCAGTATCTTACTGTGCTCTTTATACAGAACTTCTTCCTCATATCCAACCTTAATCATAGACCCATAGAATTTTAAGAGGTTGGAAAGGACCTTTGTGATCATTTAGTCCCAATGCCTGCAGGGACATCATCAGACCAGGTTGCTCAAGGCCTTATCCAACTGCCTTTGAACAGTGACAGGACTGGATCATCTACAGACTGTTCCAGTGCCTAACCATCCTTACAGTAAAAAATTTCTTCCTAATATCTTACATCAATTTCTTCTCTTTCAATTGCACCCATTCCCCCTTGACCTATCACTACAGTTCCTGATGAAGAGTCCTTCTCCAGCTTCTCTGTAAGCCCCCTTCAGATACTGGGAGGTTGCAAGTCCCCACAAAACCTTCCCTTCTCCAGGCTGAACAGCCCCAGCTTTCTCAGCCTGTCTTTGTAGGGGAGGTGCTCCAGTCCTCGTCAAAGTTACTGGTCCATGTCCAATATCTACCAATATCCCCAAGTCTTTCTCTGCAAGACTGTTCTAAATCCACTGATCCCCTAGTCATAATTGATACTGAGAACTGACCAGGATGTTACACTTGGCCTCACTGAATTTCATGAGGTTTTCATTGGCCCACTCCTCCAGCCTGTTGATGCCCCTCTGGATAACATCCCTCCCCTCAAGGAAATCAACTGCACCACTCAGCTCGGTGCCATCTGTAGACTTGCTGACGGTGCCCTCAATCCCACTGTCCATATCATTAACAGAGATATTGAATAGTATTTGTCTGAATACAGACCCCCTGAGGGACATCACTTGTTGCTAATTCTAAGTGGACTTTCAACTATTCACTGCACTATTTTGGGTGGCCAGTGGCTACTGTGTTATTCAACAAACAGTCCACCCAATCAAATACAAACCTCTGCTATTTTACAAGGATGATGTGTGGTCATGCCAAAGGCCTTACAGAAGTCTAGGTAAATGACAAATTCACTTGCAGAAATCAAGGTAGATGATAGTATAGATAACTACCAAATGTATGACTAATATATCTGTTGCTATTGTAGAATTATTATGTATTCCATAAGCTTCAGCCTTCCAGAATTGGACATTTGGGCTAAGACTCTGACGTAGGCTCTGATAGAAAATGTTCTGTGATACATCACAATCTTGATATTTCAAAATTATTTTTTCACTTTTCTAATCCCTTTTTGTTAGAAGATGCTCATATACAAACACACACAAAAAAGTTACCTAGTCCATCTTAATTATATTTTCCTGATCTTTATAAAAAGCTTCCTGTTGATAAGATTACAAAAGTTCCACTGCTACTAGATCATGCAAACTGAGACCTCCATAATCTCATATTGATTTTACATTAATTTATCTGTGCTCGTATTCTTCTTAATTACTTACATTTTATTGAGACAACTTTTATGAGGCCTAGATTAATTTCAGAACTTACTTTAACTAGAATTAAAGCACAGGATATCCATTTTGACACCTATGATTGATTAAAGGAAGTGCACTTTAAAGACTAAATAAGAAAGAATCAATAATGTAAAAACATTAACTATTTCATCATATATTTTTAATAAATTAGTACAAGTTAGATTGTAATAATATTTATTCTTTACCTTGTCCTAAAGTTTGCAGGGTGAGGATGCCCATCATATAATGACAAATAATCATATTCTTCTTCTAGAGCAAAAGACTGAAAGACGATCTGTATTCTGTTTCTTTCTTCTGCTATTATAACCCAGGTACAGTTTGCACCATTTGGATATCCATATGGGAAGCCAGGGCTTTCTATAGTGCCATTAAGTCCTTTTAAAGTTCCACCACAGGTATAAATAAATCCTAAAAATACCAAGGAAACAAAAGTTAGTAATCTATTTTTATATCAACCTTCAATAAAATACATCACTGAATTCATGATTTCTGAAAAAATATCAAAATGTTTCTTAGCAAGTGCTGCATTTAGAAAGGCAAATCCTATGTTTTAATACAAATTCTGGGCACTTAATGCAAAACAGCCCCACCCACCTAACAAATGTGTTTTCCATACTGTTTATCTAAAGACATATGGTAGCATCTTTGAAAATAAATATATATAACAACATCTATGACTAAATTTGTTTGTCTATGAAGCAAAGTATTCACATCAATTCCCTTTTTTTTTCAAAGGGAGGAGTAAATGAGTCTCTTTGGATACAGTTCTGATATAGGTTAAACCAACTAACCTTGTGCTTTCCTCCATGCATTTTGGCTCTGGAAAAGGCTGAAAGTGTATTTATTATGAACAAGCTTTTCCCGAACAATAATTCTGTGCTATGATACTCTGTATACTTAAGGGCTCAATCTGAAATAGTCATCTGTTACATCATTATATTATCTCATGTAAATATTAACAGTTTACATGTCTTGACTGACTCTATGTGGATGTTGTTTAATGACAGTGACCAGGTAGGCCCCAGAGCGGCTCCCTCACACACCACATCCACACTCCACCCCTCTCCGTTCCCCTGCAGTGGGATGGAGGAGATAAGAAGAGTAACAGTGAGAAAACTCATGGGCTGAGACCAAGCAAAGCAAAGCTTTGCCTGCAAGCAAAGCAGATGAAGGAATTCATTGGCTACTTTGGCAGGCAGGTGATCAGCCGCCTCAGGAAAGCAGGCCTGCTTCAGGCCTAAGGGTTACGTGGGGAGACAAACACTGTAACCTTGAATGTGGTCCCCTCCTTTTTCTTTCCATTAGAGCTGTCCCTTCTTCTTTCCATCAGCTTTTATCACTGACCATGCTGCCATATGTTCTAGAATATCCCTTTTATTGGTTGGGGTCATACATGTCCAAGCTGTGTCTCAATCCAACATCTTGCCCATTTCCAGCAGTACAAGAAAAAGAGGAGGCCTGGTATGTAAGCACTGATAAAATGTTCTTCTGTTATGAGAAAATTAAGTCTATCCCAGCCAAATTCAATATAGTGGGTCAAAGCTGAAAGGTTGCTCTGCTGATCCTTTCTAAAATGAGCATCCTAAACTGTCAGAAATTACCCCTACATGCAAACCGTAATTTCTCTTGGACTATAACAAATTTCCTTTTTATATAGAAAATCCATTTTCTGAGAAAAATAAGGCAACAAGAATAGTTGTAAAAAGGTCTCTCCCATGTCACTGTGGCCTGGCAGGGTAGGTCATTTTCTATGCTTTTGTTTCAAGTTCTAATGCTCTGTTATGGCAGTTTACTCTTTTGGGACTTTAGGATATTTTTTATTTTCCACCAGCTTTGTAGTCTGACTGTAGGTCAACATCCCCTCTCCAGGCTTTCTGCTCTCTTATCCCTTAAATATTAAATCAGCTTTCCTGCTTTTCCTTTTGCACCCCTGAAGCTTGTCTTCCCCAAGAATGCTCAGAGCAAGCCCTCTCTTCTAGTGGAAGGATTTAATCTGAGAGAAAGCACAAAGCACTGAGTTGCTCTTTCACAGAAACATGACATACATTTCATAACAAACTACAAACAAACAAACCAGACACCAACTCTTAAATTATACACACATGTATATATTTGAGCTCATTAAATCATCTTCTTCATGGCACATTCACAAGCTTGTCTTCACGTTGAGCATTTAAATGTACAGAGACCCCTTTCCCTGAAGCACTAAGCAGAAATCTCTTGAGATTTTACACTTTGTATTGCTATGCTGTAAAGTAACTTTTTTTGACAACAGAAGAATGGCATGTACAATATTTTTATCTCAGCTTTTTCATATATATTTCCAAGGGTGACAAAAGATGCCTCTTATGAAGTATGACTACTCTTTTAACACAAATATCACTGTATCATAGATATATAGGACAAAACAGGAAGGAAAGATCCTCTTAGAAAGTAATTAGGGCTTTGTTTATCTCATCTGACATGTATAGCAAATTTTACCTTCTACTGTAAATTAGCTTGGGGAATTCATTCTCATATCAGTGACTGCACAACTTTCATTGTTAGGAGTCTGTTTTATTTATCTCTTTCTGCATCTCCCTCATATACTTGGACTATTTTTAAATCCTCTTTATGTGTTATTATTTATTATTTAAGCTCAGCTGTTTTATTTAGCACTTTAAAAACCTTTTGGAATACAGTTTGTGCACAAGTCACTTTAAAAAATCAAACTATTTACTCATCATAAGATCTACATCCTAGAAATATAAAACTTCCTACTAAATACAATCACTGGAATAAGTCTTTTTAAATAGCACATATTTATCAATCTAGTTTTTCCTAGAAATCTCTTGCTGAGACCTACTTCAATAGAATTAGAGAAAAAACTTAGAGACAGACTTGAAAATTAAATAGCATACACTATTAATTTTCATGCATCTCTCCAGACTAAGTGTGGAAAACACACTTAGTAAACTTTGACTCAAGACCATAATGCAGCTCCATAAATCAGAACCTTTGTTGCTGTACCTATATCACGAACATTTTCAATTACATATGGACTATTCTGTTAAGTCAATACAAACTAGAAAGAAAAACTCATCTATAATAGGTCTTCTGTTACCAAAATAAAATTGTATTTAAAAAACCCAAAACACAAAAAAAACAAGTGAAAACCCCAGAGCCACAACTGCGAGTAAACAGAGCCTTGAGACAACTTGCTACTTATTGAGGAGTGTAACACTTCATATTCAATCCAATAATTAGTCCTATTCATACTTAGATATGAAATGTAAACATCCATGACATATAAAAGTTCCAATTACTCCTTTTATTCCATATTCAAACTGTAACAAAAGAGAATTATTCATATGCTGCAAGATGATATAACTTGGATGTTTTTCAGAGATGACTAGCAGAATGTAGCACAGCTATGCACGTGTCAGAAGACACAATTTTAATTCCAAGATTGGAGAAAAGACCCAAATGAACCAGAAGCGAAGTTTAATTTTGATTGGTCTACTCTTTTAGTCTGTAAAATAAAAAAAAATGCCAAGAGAATCCATGTGCACAACATGCACTTTAATTTCTGCTTTCACATGTTAATACATTCTGCGATGCTTTTCACCTTGGCAGTCCCACTTGTGTATGATCAAAATAGGCAGCGTGCATTAACTGACTGGTCTGATCAAATGTGAAAAACATGACATTTATTTTCAAGAGGTAAAATTCATGCTGAAATAACTAGTAGCATATACTGTGATCTTTTTCATTTAGATTTCAGAACCAGCATTCCAAGCAGAATTTACTTGCAAATGGCTTTTCATTAAAAGGAACGTTTTGTTCAAAGCACACAATAAAGAATTTTGAAAAGTTTGAAGCTAGGCTAGAAAAGAAAAATTTTTGTTGAAGTAAGTGTGAAGATGAACACCACTATTCATGATATTCTCTAAATAGCTAGTATGATTCAGTTTCCATTGCATTGTTTTCTACCACAATTTAAAATTCAGATTTTTAATTCTCATCAATTTTACATGGATAAATATTTCTTGAAATCAGAAAACACAGCACCTCTTCCTGATTTTAGTCATCCTTTGATTCATCGTGGGATTATTGTGCACATCACTAGCAGCAGTTCTTAATCCATTTATTCAACTTTCATTGCCTTCTAAAAAAGCAAGTAGTACTTGTATCATATCCATAGCCCTTGCCCTTGAATGTCCCATAATTATACTCACTCAATACTCAACAAGATTGTCTTTGGCTTTTTCTCTTCGTCCTGACCATTCAATTCAATCGTCATTCAATTATACTGTTTAATAACATATTTCCACACCTTTCACCTTTCAAGTACTCCATGCCTTTCATTTAATCTCCCTTGTTTAGTGTGTTCTTTAGTAATAGTCATAATCATAAGATAATTATACTGAGTCTGCATTGATTAACACACTTGTAAATTTCTAAGTTGCTTGTGTATTTCCTTTTAAATAAGTTTTTAATACTTGATTTCTTTTAAGAGCAAATCAAGGAAATGGAAGACAATTTGTTCTTATGCTGCATTTTCCTTCCATTTCTTTTCTGATAAGGTGATCTCCTTTAATTTCTTTCACTTGCATCTGTCTTAAAACATAGTCAATCCTATTTTAAAGTATTCCTTAGCCATGTCATCTGTGTTCAGGTCCCTTTTTTTTTGTCCAATATACCTATTTGCAAAATTATTCCTGTCCCCATAAATGATAGTTCTCTTCCATTCATAATACATCAACTTTATTCACTTGTCTCTCCTCATCCTCGTTGCATGTTTCTGCAACACCTTTTTCTGTTTGTGACCTTTGATCACCTGACTGTATTTGGCAGCAAAGAGTAGTTATTTTTTCCTGCTGACCATAAATCAATATGGACTGTTCTGCTAATTCCTTTCTGTTTTGCTGGATTCTCTTTCTGTTCACTTGTATTATCATCACCTTAGTTTTTATGGTTTCTCTATTTCCATCTTTCTGTTAGCACTTCAAAGAACATATTGGAGTTCAAAAAACATATTTCACAGTGATGTGAACCCATCCGTATGCTGTGAATCCTTTTCTTCTGCTATCAACCTTACCCAGTTTTGGCAACTGTATATTCAATATTTATTTCTAATACTCTAATATTTACATCTATCTTAGTTGTCCTTACATGCCTTACCCCAAGATCTTTGAGCCCATTTATAAAGATGAGAATAGGATGCTCTCATCAAATGTAATGACTGCATTTTACTTTGAAGGGTGTTTGAAATTTACATTTTTATCACTTCTCATCATGTCTTAATTCTCTTTAATTTATGCTTTTCCATTTCCCATTATGCCTTTTTTTCTGCATAAAATGAGCCTCCTTTCATTAACTTTAACTTCCAATACAACAAAATTTTATTGACTTTTGCATGTGAGTACAAATATGAAAGGTAATAATCTCCTTTAATGTACTAGTCTCAGTTCCTTCCTATGCCCCACCTTTTTGCCCTCTGTGGCAGTGACTTTGTAGTGGTTTTTTGAGAAATCTCAGAGAAAGGCTGGACAAATGCAAGCTTTTGTTAAGCGGTCCTGAAAACCATTTCCTAAGGGAACTTTTTGTAGTTTCCCAGGAGAGAGCTTTGATGAAGAATGTAAATAAGAGATATATTGGTGGTAAGGTGGTTGCCTTGACCAATGAAATGTCTTCCTCTGTCTTGTCGTGAATTCCTAACTGGGGACAGTCGGAGAGACACAGGGGCACAGGAGACACACAAGGACACACAGAGACGTTCCCTGCAGCTGAACCTGCTGCAGGTAGAAAGATTTGTTCTGTTTTCTTGATATTAATAAATAAACCTTCTGAGAAAAACATGGACATGTATGGTTTGCGGAAAGGCCCTGGGACTCCAGGGCTGGCTCCTTTCAACAACAGTCCTTCTCCCTCAAGTGTCCAGCAGCTTGCGTGCTTCTTTCTTATTCCACTGTGTTTTCATATGAAAAGACTGGTCACTTTTACACTAAGGACACTCACTGGTGTCCCTTCCTACCAGGACATTATAACCCCTCTTTCTTCATGAGTCTTCTGTTTCCCCTGTGCAGGCATAGGAGTTGTACATACAAGCAGCAACCCTGCACCACAGCACACCAGGACAGAAGGGCACTGCACCCTTCTGAACAGGGTAGCTGTTCACAGTGCAGTGGGAATCCACGCCAGCCACAAGGCCTTAGAGCTGCTGCTATTTCAGGAATGACTATCTTGTATTCTCTATGTCTCTATAACTCAATACTCTTTACTTCAAAGAAGTACAAAGTTCTGTCTCAGCTCCAACAGCAGCTTTTATAATGAGCTTTCTACCAGCTGAGAAAAGTCTATATTTTATATTTTGCCTAACCACATAAAATTGTTACTGTCTTATGTTTAAATTTCCCAAAGTAGTAAAAACTTAAAATCATAAAATATTCTGGGTTGGAAAGGGCCTTAAAAATCATATATTTCCAAACCCCTGCTGTGGACAGGGACACCTTCCTTTAGACCAGATTGCCTAGCCTGGCCTTGAATACTACAAGCATGGAAAATCTGCCACCCTGCTCCAGCACCTCACCACCCCCACAGCAAAGAATTTCTTCCTAATATCTATTCCTCTTTCAGTTTAAAGCCATTTCCCTCTGTCCTGTTACTACACATCTAAAGAATCCTGCTCCAGCTTTCTCATAGACTTCTTTTAGGTACTGGAAGGCTTCTATAATGTATCCCTGGTATCCTAAATCACTCCGGCTCTCTTGGTTACAACTTCTTCTGTCTTAGTTATGTCTATTGTTTTGGGTTGGTTTTACTTTCTATTTTTGTAAATAATTATTGGGGTTTTTTTACATGTAATGTTAATTTCCTTGATTTTAGACTCTTTTCTTTAGCCCAAGGAAGTCTCAGACCTGGTTAATAAAGCCTTATTACAAAAAAAACCAAAAAACCACAGAAATCTTACTTTCGTGAAGTGCACAAATAACATTGAAGAAGCTCTCTGAAAATCATGTCTTAGGAGTTCCAAATAATTGAGGATTTCTTAACTAAATTGCCATTTTATTTCAGCTTGCTCTTAAAATGATTTGCTTTCTCAAACAAGATATTCTGATGCCTATTCTCTGCACAATTTTCTGGAAATTGGGACATTATGAAGTTTAGACACCATAAAGTTTTTAAAAGATGTGATTTGTATCATTTTAAGGCTATGAGAAAAGATAGTTATACTTTTTGGCAAATAACTGAGTAAGATAGATTGTCTTGCCCTTGCATAAGTTATAACAAGGTACCAAAATTACTATTCCAATCTTTTGATAGGGTTGACTGGAAACTCTATGACTTAATGAATGGAACTGCTACAGAATACCAGTCAAAAAGAAACTGTCACTGTATATTTTTACCACATTTGAAACACTTTCTGCTTTTCCTGAAGAGAGTAATTTCTTATCCCTGTTTCAGACACATTTTCTGAAAGAGGTTTAGAAGTATTTTTTAGTCTTGCCTCTTACTTGTCTCAGTTTTCACAACTGTGAAGTGGAAGGAAAAAAGGTTCTGTTCTCTCCTGTCAACATTGTGTGTGTTCCTTCTTTAAATAAACATAAGGTCTAAAAACCAGTAGGACTACTCATGTTCACATGGACATGTTCACATCCTGAGCAGTAGAAGGCCTAAATTGGAAAGGTGGCAAAATAAGAAACTGGATCTCATGTAACAAAAGTACCCATACCATTTTCATTACATGTATTGAAATAAATATTTATTGCCATTGTTTTTATTTCTTGTTCTCCAACAGAAAACTGCTTGTCATTTCCTATAATTGAAAACAAAGAGGGTTTAACTTCAGTAGTGTTACGAGTCTTTGAGAAATTTAAAAAAAAAAGAAACATAAATATAGCAACCTCTAAGTCAATCAATAGAAGATTATCACCTTGACAGGAAAATTGAGGGTTTTTTTAACTCACCTTTAGGCATTTAATTACTTTGGTTTATATATAACTCTTTGACATGGAATAGTCTTCTGCTTCTACTTTAAAGGCATTGCTAGCACCACCACACATGAAAGACTGGTTTCAACAAAATCAGCTGAAATATATCCAGGATTTTATCCCTAGTATGTAATTAACTCTCCTTCTGAAGATATTTCAATACTTCTCTCCTATTCCTCACATAATATCTCAATGCCTGACAAGTGATCAAGTGATCAATAACAAGTGATCATCTGATCCAAAACAACTGCCTCCTTGCTCACAGAGCCAGATGAGGGTAATCTCTCAGATGTGACAAGCATCTGGGCAATAGAGCTAGACATAAAAACAAGAGAGGACATTTGGAATCTCATCACAGAACAAATTAAAAATACTCTCTGGAACTGAAATCTTGCCATATTTAATACCCCTCATACATGCTAGCACTACAGACTTGCAGGGCAATCATATTTTTTTATGCTTGGGGAGAGTGTAGCTAGATATTAAAGGGTTTTGAGGGTTTTTTTAAAGATAATTTTGATTTCAAATAATGGAATTTCTTGTCTCAGTGGCATTTGGCCATCCTGTTTCTCACTCGTTTTTAAGAAAAATTGTTTTGAGCTAAGACCTTCTCATTTTAGGAGAACTAATTGTAAAAAGTGTCTTGGTTAGTATTCTGAGCTTGCAGTCTTTTTTCCTCATCTACCTGCTCTTCCTGCAATTCTTCCACTTGAAAAGTGGGCAGTAACCCTCATACAATAAGAAATTGTATCAGGAATCTTCCCAGCAGCCCTAAAGGGAACACCATATCAAAGGCATGTCTGAAAATTAATTCATGCAAATTTTGTGTTTGATAACATAGGAAAACATGTGGAAAAGACATGAACAGAGATTCCATTGCAAAGATAAGTTATTGAAAGAATTATATTTATTTTATGTTTCCTTTTCATTGTTCCTTTCTCTGCAAAGCTAAACACATGTCCAAAGATGTTTACTGTTCTTAATTTGCTGTCTTTTTTTATTCAAATGTGTGATCTGAAAAACTGTTAATTTCATAATTAAATTTTAATATTTGTAAAGTTAGCTTAGAACAGTCTCCTAGCAAGTCAAAACGACAGGAAAACCACTCACAGAATACTATGTCCTGGCAATAGTATTTTGAAATATTATGTTATTTTAGAAATAAATTCTTAAGTTGCAGAAATTTCCTAATTGATTTTCAAATAAAACACCTTAGAGTAAAATACCTTAGAGTAAAATTTTCATTTTAGTAAAATGTGCTGATAAGTAGTCTCACTCTTCTCATGAGAACTTCATTGAGGCAATTGTAAAATACAACCACTGCAGTAGCAGGTCAAACTGTAGCTTCTAAAGTAGTTTATAATTTACTTTGCTGTAAAGTATGGGTCTTTGGGTATCTAGGATATAAATAGATAATAGGACTCAGAGAAATTTTATTTGCAAAAATATAAGGAGTAAATTATCATATCAGAATAATTAATTAACCATACTGTAAAATTTGTAAATAAGAGAAATCTTAATTAAGGGAACCAGTCACTTAATAAATAAGGTGTTTGAAGAGTCTTTGCTCTTGGCAATAGTGGAATATAAGGAATAGCCTCTATAAAATAATGATTGAAACAAAAGTAACTTCTGAAGAAATTAAGACATATTTAGTAATACATTTTTAAATTAAAGTTCAAATGTCCCATAGCATTAATTAGTTTTCAAATTAATTGCAATGTGACAGGAAAACAGACTATATAATTATGAGCCAAATTCCCTAAATGTAAAGCCCATTGGAATACACAGTAAACCTCTGTCATTGTATACCTGGTTCATTAAAATCTAGGATCTGAGATATAGACCACTCAAAAGAGATTTATTCAGAGACATAATCTAGTGAAGAGAAGAAAAGAAAGGGTGGGGGAGGGAATGGAAAGGGAAGGAAAACGTAGTATATTTCCTCTGGTATTGGAAATCATGCAGCAGTTTCAGGTAAGTGACAGAAAAGATTATTGTAAATCTAAGTAATCTGAAATTCATATTTGGCTTTAGAGAAAGAAAGCAACAGTTCCAATAAACCTTCTAAAACATCATAGATTTAGTCATACTCAAAAAGGAAGTTGGGAGAAGGGGTAAAAAAGTCGGAATGAGGATAAAATTCTTAGTAAGTGTTCAGATAGGAAATAAGCACTATGAAATAAATACAATGCTGGTTTGAAGTTACTTCAAAAAGACTAGAAAAGATTTTGAAGATTCAGTGCTTGGAAAATCAGGACAAAATNTCTCAGTATTTACTGTACACTACCACAGACAGTCTTCCTATATTCTGTTTCCATCTTCCAAAAAGTAAAAGACAGCTTTCTACGGCAGCTCAGATTACTTCAGACATAAACAGCCTAGAAGTTCTCCTCATTTCCTCACAGGGATGACATTCAGAAGAAATATAATATAAAAAACATAAAATAAAATCATTTCGATCACATGGAAATCCAGACGTTTGAGACTCTTCTATAAACTTGAGAAGAAATAATGACCTAACTAGTGTTTCATGTTTCTGAAGCATTACCTTTTCCAGTGAAATGCCACCTTTCACAGTGAGATATATATAAAACTTGATGTCAATAGCTACTCTGTGATGCCATTACTGTAGGATTTGGACCATTGTACCAAATGCACTCCATGCACTCTACAAAAACCTAAACTATCTGAGGGTAGCAAAATTAAAGTTTTGTTGACAATTAAATGAAGCCGCAGCAGGAAAATCCAACTATAGTCTTTGATATACTCCAGACTCCAGGGGGGTTTCTGCTTTTCATTTTCTAGATCACATAATAGTGAAAAAACCCCAAAACCACTTCAAAGAGATACAGACAATATAAGGGTCAGCTGAAAGCAGGGAGATCAGGAGAATTTCTCATGAAGGATTTGGCATTATGGGACAGTTTCTGTCAGTTCTTAAAAATGAAGGGAGCACAATTTAAACATCTTGGAAAAATTTAAACATCTTTTACAAACAGAAGTTCATTCTGTCTTTTATACTTAAAATTTCTAAAAAAACATAATTTTTGAACAAAGCAGTCTTTGAATATATTAGAAAATTCTTCTCATCTAAAAATCTACAGAGTGCTATGATTTTTTCAATGGTTTCAGGTGCCTGAATCCAAAAGTAATTTTTCAGATATTGCCAGTTCTGCTCAATTTTTAATTTTGAATTAATTCCCATTGTACATTTCTGAATTTGCAGGAGGTCAAATTATAAACATCTTTAC
>VZTN01035294.1:429472-457671 GCA_013400515.1 Erpornis zantholeuca | reverse complement strand
TTCCCGGTCACGCAGTCGCAGCCATGGTAGGAGGTGTGTTTGAGTTTGCCTTTTATTCCTGTTACCTTCTTGTGCCCAGAAAAAGCTACACTTTGAACAACTCTTGAATTGCTTTCTTTGCAGGTCCAGATCAGCTTCCTACCGCAGATCCAGGTCCGTGTCTCCTCGTAGGTCTAGGTCCGTGTCTCCTCGCCGGTCCCGGTCGGGTTCCTTGAAGAGATCGAGGTAATTAGTTCTAATTCTTAAAAGGCTGTGTCAGCCTTATTTTTGTTGATGTTTTCGTGCTTTAATTTGGAGATTCCAAAAGGTATTGGATAGCAGACTTCAAAAAGTGCTGACCTATAGAAGTCCATGTGCTTTAAAAAGTTTCTGATAATTCTTGTTAAACTCACAGGCATGCTAATGAGTTTTGAGACCTTACTTTAAAACAGCGGTATCTGCCATAATTAACTTTTTCTGTCTAAAATGCCTAATGATCATGTAGATTTTAATTTCAACATGTAGACATTAATTTATATTGTGCTGTAGTTGTCATCACTTCTGCTTGAGTTGACTCCCTTTTAATTAATTTTTAAATTTTAGGTCTAGATCAAGATCCAGATCTAGATCCAGATCTGTTACATGGCCCCGGAGCAGGTATGTGACTCTAGATAGCTGGTAAAAGTTGCTTAAAACTCTGTTTAGACTCTCTAACAACTGTTAGCATATTTTTCCTCCAGTATCTTAGGGGTCAGTAGTTTTAAAAGGCTGTGCAGAAGCTTGTTCTTTCTCTTTATTCTTTTGGATACCACTAACATCCAGGTCCCCATAGCCATCACAAATACTGATTTGATCAGGTTGCATTAACAGCTAACAAATGTAGAATTAATCTCAAAATTTATCTGTCTATCTTTCTTTGTGTAGCACACACAAGATTGTGGACCCTTCCCATTGTTTTTCAGAGAAAGCAGGGTGCCCTTCCAGTAGTGTGTTAATGCTTTATTGTCTGCAGCCAGGCAAGTCTTGAAGGGCTTGGTGGTGCCCTGAGTGTTAACAGCTGCAGTTCCAGCTCTGTGCAATATCAGTGTTAATCTGCAGGAGCTGATTGTAATTTGAGATAAACACCTGTCAGAATTATTTTGTACCAATAAATGTGTCACAAGAGTAGCAATCAATTCTTAAGGGAACACAGGATGCCATTTGTTTTCTTAAACTTTATTTGGTAGTAAGTTCAGGCTGTGTCCTGGCAGCAGAGGTGATTGGATGACCTCAACAAGAGTAAATGGAAATTGTGCTCTGGATATGGAATTGCTTATGGCCCAGCCTATCCCTGTTCCTGCTGTGCTGTTTTAATGGCTGCTCTTTGAAACAGCTAACAGTCAACCATGGAGAAACACAAGAAAATACAGGATAGCTTTAGCTAAAGGGAGCAAGTGGAAAAGCCCACAGCTAAAAGTGGCACTTTCTGAGGATGGAACAGCAAGCAATGACGTGAGTTTTAAGGGAAAGGAGACATAAAGACCAGCTGGCTTAATTAATAGCAGAAACTCACACAAATAGTCCAGAAGCTGGCAAAGAGAGAAGAAGGTTCCCTGAGGAAGTAGAGCAGTGCCTTTCACTGACTGAGTACACCTGTGGCAAAACCACGTTGAATTTTAGTACTGGTTATTCCAACATGACTTAATCATGCCTTATCACTGTTCACTGTCAGTGATGAGCAGGAAACAGCTACAGCAGACTCTCAAAGAGAAAAACATCTTGATTTTACCACCATTGTTTTCTCTTCTTGGTACTAGGCTGGTTTTCTGCAGGGTAAAGGATACTTGTGACACATCTAGACTATTGTGACACTTTCCATTGTGAGTAGGGATTAAGTGGCTGGAATTAAGGCATAGGAAGTTACAGATACACAACTAGACAGAAGTGGCAAAACAATTGTGCTTAAGCAATTGAAACATTGTTTCTTTACAGAAGAGTCCAGGGAATGCATTGCACCCTGAGACAGGCTCTGGGTACATGAGGAAGACAGACTAAATGAGTACATGACATTTCCTGGTTTGACAGTGTCACAACACACACATCTGGAAGTGGTTGTGGAAAGCCTTGGATGTGGAATGTAGAACACTTCCTTTGAGGCTTTCACGCAGTATTAGTGTTTTTATGGTGCAGCAGTCTCAAAGAGTTTTTTTCATAAGGATTAATTCAAACATAAAAAACTTGAAGCAAGTGGATATGTAAGATGAATTTGACAGAGAAGATGCTTGTAGGAATGAGCTGTCTGCAACTGCAGATGTCGCTCAAGCCTTATAAAACCTGCAGGTTTAGAGCATGGCTCTTTATTAGCTCTGTGAAAGTACCGGTCAGGATTTGGGTTCTTGTGTTCCTGCTACCTGCACCAGCAAACACTGGTCATCAGCCATGGACCAAAGTACAGAGCAACACGTGCAGCATCCATGTAAAAGATTTCTTATAAAACTTAACAGGCAAAGCCCTGGAAACTTGCAGGATTCTGTGTATTCAGCATGACAGCTCTCATCCCCCGAGTGTGAATCCTGCTGTCCCAAACATGGGAACCTGCATGCTCTCAGTTTCCCTGCTGAGCCGTGTTTATTCTTGTTGCAGGTCTAGGTCTCATGGCAGATCCAAGTCTGGCTCGCCGGCTAAGAGGTGAGCATGCACAGATAGAGCCTGCAGTAGCATCTCAAATTTAGGTTTGCATGATTAACAGAGCTTGGGTCCCCAGCTAATCTCTTTGTGATATCACAGAAGTTATAACATTTCCTCTGTACTTCTTTCGGAATGTGTTCCTTACCTTTCTGTTTTCATTAACTCTTTTTAGTTCCCAACATAGTACTAATTTTTGTGCCTTTGTGCTCAGTTCTGTTAAATTTTTCGATCCATCAGATAAAGAGCTTAAGCTTCGTTAATGCTTTTCATAAAACAGCAGCAATTTGGTGATGTTGCTTTTCTCAAAGCCTCACCTCAGTACCACCCCTTGGATTTCTGTTTGTCTCCTGAAGAAAGTTGCTTAAAATCCCATTTCCATGCTAAATGAATGGAGAATCCCTGTCAGACTAAAAGTTGATCTGAAAACTCTACCATTGGAAAGACCTTCTGGCTCAATTCCATTGCTTTCTGATAGGCTTTTTTTTTGTTTTAAATATGAAAGTTGCATTTGACATTTAAGCTGCATTGATGATGTTCTGTTTTGACAGCCGGTCAAAGTCCCGCTCAGCGTCTCCAAAGAGAAGGTACGTTGGTCTCCCTACTAATAGCATAGACTCCGTAGAGCTGGCATTTTAGTGTCTGCACTGATCTCTGCTGAGGAGTTTGGCTGCTGCTTGTAGGAAAATACTAGAAAGGTATTTTGCTGAGATCTCTTTTAACAGCAGTAATGTTGTGGTTGTGGCTTTCTACATGGTAATATGTATATGTGGTAATAAATCCTCAGGGTTATGTAGCAGTGTCTTGTGTCTGCTCCCCTGTTCCTTTTGGTTCACTGCTAGTTTTGTTGCACAGAGACCAATGAGCTTAAAGCATAGAATAAATGTAGGAAATCAGCTTTCAGTCTCATTAAAAAGTTAAATTGGCATTGGGCAAGGTAGAGTGGAGTAACCTGGCACAGAAGTGAGGAAAGGAAAATCAAACCTGTTAACGTTCACTGCTGTTAGATTATTTTCTTCTTTCCCAGTAAGTCAGTAAGTAGTTTTCTGTCTATGTGTATGCACAAAGAATAATGTGTAGAATATGTGTAGTAACAGAATCAGCAGCATTGTTTCCCTAATTAGAATTCTGTAACAGTTCATGTTTACAGCTTTAGTGTCAAAAAATCACAAGGGCATGAATAAATGCTCATAAATGCTGAGTGATCACCATGATAGGTTTCGACATGCTGCTGTATCAGAACAGTGAAGAAGTATCTTGCCCCTTGGGAGGTCACTATAATAGCCTTTAGATGGCCTCACAGTGACCTTGTGTTAAAAATAACAGTAAAGAAAAAAAGTATTATCTCCAGATCATCAACCTGTTAATTTTGTCAATAGTGATTGGTTATTTTATTAAAAACAGTACTTAAAGGGAACCGGAGTCTGGGTATACTCCTGTTGATTTTTCCTGTATTTGTGATTCCCAAACAGCTACTGAAATGTTAATTGTGGATTCTTTTCCTTTCAGCCGTTCACCATCAGGAAGCCCTCAACGAAGTGCAAGTCCTGAAAGAATGGATTAAAGTTGTAAAGTTAATCTTTTAGGAAGAAAGTTATTTTGCTTACATTATTATAAGGGATTTTGTGGTGTCTTTGTAAATGTAAGAATGTAGATAGAAGAGTATATCAACTAAAATTTGGCATGATCTGGGTCTTCTGAGTTAGTCACACCAATAGACTAGCACAGGTCTCTTTTTATTGTATGAATTAACTTCCTGTGATATGAAAATGTGGGACTTTTTTATTGGCACATTGAAATAAAATGTGTATTTTTAACTAAAACTTCTCTGTAGTAACCCTGCTGCTTCTGTTAACGTTTGGGTAATTTTAGCTGTGTGCCATGTAACGTGGATGAAAAATGTCTAAAATGGGAATCACTAATCCCAGCTGGTGTCTTCTCAAGGTAGTCACTTTTCACATTTACTGTTGAATGGTCTTTGGTGAAAGGATCAGTTCCTGCTTTCCTTGAAATGGAATTTAAAATCCATCTCTGTCTGCAGATGGATAAAAATTTGCATATGCCCTTTTTGATCCTTGATACTTAGTGGGCATTCATTTTTTCTGCCTGATTAGCTTATTCTGCAAAGCTCATTCTCTGGTGTTTGACTGTTGATACCAGATGCTCCAAAAATCTAAGGATAAACTTTCCTCCAAAACAGATCTTTTAAGCAAGTAACATCTGCAGAAACTTCTAAAGGTAATAGAAATCATTAATAACTTGACAATTGATTCTTTTGCTTGTTGCATTTTTTAGTTCCTTAGGCTATTGATAGAAAAAACTTTTATTTAAAATATCTCAAGGTGGGTTTTCCTTTTTTGAGGGAAGATCCTTAAAGCGAGAGATTCTCAGCTGACCTCAGGAATTCTGACTTGCTTCACAGAAACTGGTACGGTGGTAAAGCAGCCCATATCCTGGAGATGGCTTTGCTGAATGATGCCAATTTCTTACAGCAAATATACAACCTGCAGGATTCATTATTTGTGTATAGGTGTGTCTGTCCTCATTCTGTATGAAAGAACTGCATGATAAGGCACTCCGACACAGATCACAGCAGGGGCCTGGCAACAATGTTGGACTGTGAACAAGCAAACTGGTAGGCAGAGGGGAGGAAAGCCTGTTTTCTTTTTGCTGGGATTGGCTATCTAGCAGAAATAAAGGCCAGTTTCAGCAGTAAATAAGCACTGAAATGGAAAGCCAGGCCTATTTGGGCTTCCAGTTAAATCTACCATGGCATTTGCTTCCACTGTGTAAACTACAGCAGAACAGCTTAGATAAAGTTAGAAGATGAACTTCGGTTACACCTGGGGTAAGCCATGGTTTTCAAGAAACAGGGTTCCTGTTAACAATGACTGCATGGAGCTTTTCCAGTGGATGAGTCGACAGTCCGGATGCCGGAGGTGCTGTTCTGCTGCAGCATCCTCTGGCTTTTATGCCTGGTCCTCACTGCTGTGGTGCTTGCTGTTCCTGGATCCTCGCTGGGGCTCACCATGGCCATTGGTGTTCCAGGTGGATTCTGGCCACACTCACCAAGTCCCACTGCTGCCACAGTGGGAGAGCAGGGCTGACACAAATGTTACCCTGCACTGATTGAGCCCAAATGCCTGAAGCCTGTGATACGTGTTTGGAATATTTTACTGGTTGTGCATTGTGTACCTGGTGAGAGGCACATGTACGCCACTGCTCTGGAATTTCATCACTTTTTATTTTCTGTACTCTCAAGGCAAACCTGCTCCACAATAAACCTGCAGACTGACATGACAGCTCTACTGGTACCTGTTTTTCAGTACCCAGAGACACTGGAAGACTGAGCAGAAGAGCCCAGGGTTTCTCTAGGGGGGCTGGGGTTCCCCTAAACCCAAATGTAGCAGTGAGAACCTGAGCAAGGAGCAGGGCTGTGCTGGTGGGGACAGCCACTCCGAAGGAGAGCCAGCACTTGTAAGCTGCGGAGGGGGAGCAGTGGCAAAGCTGGCATCTGTGCTGCTGTGCAGCTGTGCCATCCAAAATTGAGGGTGGCTGTGCTACTTCCCTCAGCTTGTCATCGCCCTTGGAGACTATGCAGCTGCAGCTCTTGCCCGAGTTGGGGAGGATTTCAACACAAATTCCACAGTTTGTGAGCAGTGGGAAAAGGTTCCCTGACACGGGTGTGTTGTGTGAGCGGTGCTGCTGTGACCCTGTGCCTCTGGGCAGGGTGTGCACACCCCACACAGGCTGGCTGGGGGTGAGGGGCAAGGGGAGGTGTATCTGAGGTCTCCAGTGAGTGTGGTGGGCAAACCCCACTCTCATGGGGGAAATGGGGTTCCTCTGGTTTGGAACCTGGTGTTTCCTGTTGGTGGGCTTTGTTTTCCAAGGGATCCAGCCCTCACAGACAATATGACCACTACTGTGCATGGCAGGAGGCTAGTGGGGTGCTTCCTTTGGTGTCAGGGTGGCAGAACTAACTGTGACAGGTCTGCCACATTTGCAAGCCCAATGGCCCGGCACTTCCACTGGGGGCAAGGACATTCCTGCATCTCTGCAGCTGAGGAAGCTTGGTGAAGTGCTGCAGGCCCTGGGTGCAGCAGCATGGCAGGAGAAGGTGGGACTTGGGCTGCAGTGCTAGGCACCCTGTGCCAGGCACAAGGACTGTCTACCTCTTTCCATGAGGAGTGGGCTATCAGCTCCCTAATAGGATAGTGCTGTTATCCCTGGCTTGTGCCAGTTTTTCTGAAGCCTCAAAAACATGGAGGTTTTCATCAGACAGTTCCCTGGTATAGGGTTTTGGAGATTTCATGTGGAAATACAGTGTTAGGATGATGGATTTTCTCCTGCAGTTGTATATTCAGGACTAAATGGGTGTGCCCACTTCACTTCAGCAACCAAGGCAGAGCATAGAAGTTTAATCAGAGGATCCAGGGCAGCCAGCTGGGGTAATGTCAGCCCTCTGTCCTCCACAAAGCCACAAGCACTGCACATGGTTTAGAGAGAGCACTTTGATGGAAATAGCAGATGTAACAACCAACCACAACTGCATCAGCCTTCCCACATGCTCCATGTGAATATTACCGGATATTCCCCTGGTGTAGTTGGAGCTGTGACATGTTGTGCCCCTAAACAAGGTGCTTTCAGTGCATTTTTAATGTGGAACAAACCCCAATGCCCAGGGTGAGAGGTTGGACGGAGCGTGAGAGCTTTGCACAGACCAGACAGCAGCAGAGATGGTGACAGGAGTTAAAGCCAGCAGAAACCACAGGTGAAAACCACAGAGGAGAAAAAAGGCTCCCAGATCGAATGCATCACCCAGGGTAGTTGGAAAGCTCTGTTTGGCACCCAGCAGGATTTCTGGCTCAGCTGCTGGAGGCACTTACCCCTCTCAGTGGTGGGAGTCAGCAGCCCTTCTCCTCAAGCAGTGTTAAACACGAGCCACGTGGTGTGGTTGTATTCCTCACCCGGATGGAGCAGGACATTGGGGAAGTGAGGCTGGGGAGAGGCAGCAGCACATCAGTGACTGTGAGCATTCTCCGTGGGACCAGAAAATATGACTGCAGCATTTGATGTTCCCAAGGCATATTCCCACAGCTCCCCCAGCCATTTCCAGCAGCAGTGTGTAACCAGCATCACTTGCCAGCAGGCTGAGTGGGTGAGTCCTACCACTGCTTGAATTCAGGCCATGAGGAACGATTCAAACTTAAGAGGATGTGGCAATGCCCCAATGGGGTCATCTGCTCTAGACCCCACACCTTTGGGAAGCTGGGCTGCACAGGGCCAGTCCCTGCTGTGCTGACTGACACCTGTCCCAAAGCCACTGTGACCTGTGCCTGTCTCACTTCTGGTGTCTACAGTGTCCCCTTGACAAGCACACTCTGTTTCTACATTTCATACCCCAGAGACATGGAGGGTGGTGGGGCTATGGTCCACAGGACCCAGCTCACCTTGTTAACAGCATCAGGCCAGTTCTGGGTTTCCAGGCAGAAAGCCGAGTGCTTGGGGTACGTGGCAGCACCTTTGCCCTTCAGGGAGCCATCCAGGTTGTTCCCAGTGTAGAACTGGATGCCAGGCTGGGTGGTGTGAACCTCCATGGTCCTGCCAGTGGGTGGGTGGAAAACCCTGCAGAGATCCAGTGGAGGATGATACGGGACTGGCTGAATGGACACCCCATGGCTTCAGGGCTGGGGACTCCTGCCAAGGTCCCAGCCTACCTGGCTACAAGGCGTCGATCCTGCCCCTGATGCAGGCAGAAGTTGTGGTCGAAGCCATCCAGGTGAAACCTCTGCAAGTGCTTGCCCAGATCCACAGGCTGCCGGAGATCAAATCCAGTGCCCTGCACAGTGGCCACCTCCCCTAAGCAAGGAGAACAGCAGGCCCAGCCACTCACCACATGCCAGTAAACCCTACCTTGTCCCCCAGCACAGCTGGCAGCCCCTGGGGACACTGCTTTTCTTAGCAGGGACAAAGCACAGACAAGGAACAAGAAAATGCACAAAGTTTGTATATGTACAAACCCAGCATTTTCTCTCTTGTCCTTGTTAAGACCTGCTGTGGAAATACAGTGTCGTGTGATGAAGCAGCAAGAACAACCCTAGGACATATCAAACACAGTGAAAAACACAGTCACTCCAACCCAAAGGTGAGAGCTTTTGCGGGGGGTGGGCAGAAAAACACCTTGAAAGAAAAATGAAACCGTCCCAGTTCAAGCACTTACCTAAAATACAGCAGACATTGAACACAGGGGCTCTGTCTTTAATAATTGCACAAATCTTATCTTCTTCACAGGACTAAGACTACCCACAAAAGAAGGAACTGCAAAAGCCACGGGTAGCAAGCTGGCCACAACTAAGATGTGAAACAACTCCATGGTGAAAGTAGCAGGGAGAAGTGGGGCACTGGGTTGGTATGGCCTTAAGCTCTTTCCCTTCTTGTGCACAAGCATGACACACCAAGGTGAGCAGAAGTCACCTGGACCAAGGAATCCATTCCTTCAGTTGCCACAGGGAGCTTGTCTCCTGGATGGACCCACATTGCAGCCTCATATCCCATATGCCTCTGGCCTTATTTCCTGCTGCTCCTGCCTGCTCCTGGGTTATCTGGCTTTGCCCACCCTGCTCAGGTGCAGTGGGACTGTGCCCAAAGGTGAGGCCCCACTGTGCCTGGGGTCCCCTGGGTGCTGGTGTGTCCCCCTTGTCAGGCAGTGCTGCTCCCCACACCCACAAACATTGCTCAGAAAGAGCACTTCCACCTTGTGCCACAAGCGCTGCACCACCCACCAGTAGGGATTTTGGTGTCGTCCACAGGCAGGTAGGAATCTGCTTCGATGGAGATCTCATGGTCATAGACATCACGGGAGCCCTGCAGGAGGATGGGAAATGTTGGGATTCCTGTTGCAGGCACTCTTCAAGCAGCCCTAAGCACAGCTTAGTGACTGTCCACAGTGGTGCCCCAGCTGATCTGGCAGTGCCTGGAGCACCTCCTGGCCCGCATTTCACCTTGACCTTGGCACAGAACAAAGGTACTGTCACAGGCAAAAACCTGCATAGGCCCTAGGAGCTGTAAATCCCACAGGGATGAGACCATCCATCTGTACTTGTACCTCACCAAGCACTACCACCCTGCACACTGACTAGCCAAAACACGCTGGATACTGAGCACACAGCAGCAGGGAAAAGGGGAAGGAAGCAAGCAAAGGGAAGTGCAACCCATCCTCCTGTCCCATCTACATCGCTGTGGGGTGCGCTCCTCCTCCTCTTCCACAGCCTCAGGAATGCTGGCAGGGAACCTGCTGGGCTGGAAGGGGAGCAGGCTCAAAGCTGAGCCTTCAGGTCACTATCTAATCTGAGCAGCAATTTCATGCCCAAAGGTCTCCTGTTCTTCTGGAACACGCCTGAGTTGCAGGCTGCAGATGTTGGTATTACTGCACCTCTGGGAGTACCAGCAGAGAGTACATCAACAATGGCATGGCCACTATCAGGGCAGCAGCCTGGGCACAGCTCCTGCTCAGAGGGGCTGGGCAGTCTTTCAATAACACTTTTAAGGGCCTTTGTCTCACATCCAAATGTGACTGCACTGTACTATCCTACTGCTCTGCCCAACAACACTTTATTTCTCAGATCCTTTTCCTCCAAGCCCAGTTATAAACACTGTGTGAGATTAAAACACAGCTCCAATTCACTGTCCATGTGGTTGACAGGTGTTGGAGTTTTAGAAGCTCCCCATTCTTTCTTTTATTCTCTCCTCTCTTAAAGGAATTTTTCCCCATGTTTGGTTGCTAGGGAACAAATAGCTGGGTACTTAAGAGAAACAAAGGGACATGGCCACAGAGAAGGGCCCGGCCCTGTTTTTGCCTGGAGTTTTTTCTCATTGAGCAAAAACTAGAACTGGGCGGGATTTTGAACTGGCAAAGGGGAGCGAGATACATCCTAGCTGCAGTTTCGCTGGCATCTGGAGGAGAGAGAGGCTGCTCTGCCCTGTCACTCCTCTGCTCTTTCTGCCAGTCCTCTGCTGCCCCTGCCGCCTTTGCTGCTTCAGCCATTTCTGCCGCAGCCATCACTCCTGCTTCCGTTTCGGCTTTTTTCTACCGCTGCTGCAAGCTTTCTGCTACACTGTAGATCCGGCACCCTGCCTGCTGAGACCTCCTGAGACCCCGCTGCAGCTCCGGAGTTGGATACATCTCATCTACAGCCCAGGATTTGGATCCATCTCTCCTGCTCCAGCCTCCTGTCCCCGAGGGTCCTTCCCCTCTGCCCCAGGGGTTTGTGAGTTTACTCTCTGCCGCCGCCATTTCCTGAGGGCCGAGCTCGCTCCGGAGCGCCCCCTGCAGCCGCGGGGGAACATCGCTGCCTGACAGCCCAGAGAGGCTGCACTGGACTCTGCTCTGTTTGGTATCACCACCAGGGTTACTGCTGTTTGTTTGCCTTGCTTTATATATGTGTATATATAATCATTAGTAAAGAACTGTTATTCCCATTTCCCATATCTCTGCTTGAAAGCCCTCGATTTCAAAATTATAATAATTCGGAGGGGAGGGGGTTGCATTTTCTATTCTAAGGGAGGTTTCTGCCTTCCTTAGCAGACCTGTCTTTCAAACTAAGACAACAGGACCCTGTATGGGTGTGTGGGAGCCCTCTGCATCCTGCTGCTGCAACCTTGCTACTCTGCAATCCTGACCAGCTCACATTCCCTTTCCATGATGTTCCTTCTGCCCATTTTGACCTTGGTATTTTGGTGCTGCCACTCCAGGCCCTGATCTCAACTGCACCACTCTCTCAGAAATGCCAACAGAATACAGCTACGAAATGCCAGGCCACCACTCAGGCATGCCAGCTCTGCACCTCCTCCGTAGTCTTCCCAAGGGACCAGGAGAGGCTGAAACTCCCCAGTTACACACAAAAGGAGAGCCAACATTCTTGACTGGATGTGTCTGTCCAAGAAGCACTGAGACAGCATTGGGGTTGGGGTCTATTCCTGCATGCAGCCCATGATACACAGAGACAACCCTCACTGCTGTGCCCCCAAAACCATGATGTGTCCCCAGACCAGCACGACGGTGCCAATGATCACCCCATGGGTCCCCAGGCTTTCCTCCCCTGCACAGTGTCTCCACAGGGTCCATCTCCCCACACTTACCTGCCCTGCCAGGTTGAAGTATGCATGGTTTGTCAGGCTGATGGGGGTTGTCTTGCTGGTCTGGGCCTGGTAGTTGATGGCCAGCTCCCTGCCACTAAGGGTGTAGGTCACCCAGACTTTCAGGTCACCAGGGTAGCCTTCCTCGCCATCAGGGCTGAGCCGGAAGAAGCGGACGCCATTTGGGAGCACCTGGGGGCTCCAGAGAACCTGCAAGGAGCACGGCATTAGTGGGACAGGAATAGGAATATGGTGCCCTTCCCTCCTGCCCCAGGCTGGGTTAAAAACAGAGACAGAAGGCACTGAAGAGATGCTGTACTGAAACAAAGGCTTTTCCAATGCCCTTTCCAAAGAAAACACGAGCACCAGCCTGCTCTTGGTCATCCAGAACCACCAGCACGGAACAAGCTTTCCACTGAGCAGCCAAACAAAGGAGACAATTTGGCAGTCTGGCAGGGGAGCTGTTCCAGCCTGTGTTTCTCCACGCCTGAGAGTCCACACACGTTTGATTTTTGCCCTGCAGCTGGACTTATCCCCCTTTCCATGGATCTTCGCATGTGCAACACCGCTTCAACTAGCTGCCACCCTTCCCTCCACTCACCAGGCGCTGGCTTCTTGGACAGTGTAAGAAATCACTGGGAGCTCCCACCCAGGGGCTGGGGTTAAATGGTACCAGATGTGTTGTCAGACACATGCAGAGACCTGGGACCTCTCTGGTTGTTGTCCCTGCCAGAGATCAGCACCAGTGCTCAGCTTGGAGCCAAACATGCTGGCAAGGGAAGCAAGCCAGCACGCTGTACGCAGCTGCCCAGACAGCCTGTTTGGCCCTGGCCCTGGGCCTCATGCTGAGAGGATGGATGTGCAACAAGAGGCTCTCTGGAGTTTTACATTTCCCTAAGGAACAGTTACGGTCTAATCAAAGCAGACAGATTTAGGAACAGGAGCCGGATAATGCTGTTGAGTTGATCCCTCTCGTGTCCTACACAGAGATCACCAACATGGGGCATGGTCAAAAGCCAGCATTTTCACCAAATGCAGAACCTGAGGGTGCAAAATATACCTGGCTGCAGAGCAGGCCCTCCTGCACAGTGTGCAGTTTGATTGCAGCTCCCACGGCTGCAAGGATGCTGCGGTTTTTTAAATACGAGTTTCTATTTAAGTTCTTTGAAGAAAAAGCTATTAAAGCCCAGGAAGCATACAGGTATCACTATATTTTTCTAAGATAAGAGAGTTATTTTCTGAAGTCCCCCACCCACATGGTCACATACTGCTGCCTTGTAAGTGCAGCTGCAAGCTGCTCTTATCAGACCACACGTTGACCGCAGCACTGATGTCTGCAATTTCAGGAAAAAGACAGAAGATGACCAAGATAATCACAGACAAATAGCAGTGTGTGTCTTTTGTGTTAGGGCTGACCAGTTAGGGCTCACTGTCTCTGAACAGTGATTGTTTCTCGGCTGGAGGGAGTCTTGGGGAGGTGTCCAAGTGTGCCTGTGGGCCAGAGGACACAAAGCTCTGGCTGGGAGATGTCACCGCCTTGTCTCCAGCAAGCTGGTGATCCTTCAGCAAGGTGAAGCAATCAGAAGGTGAAGAAGCAGAAGAAGACACCATATCTCCTGCCAGCAGAAGACAGCCTGGAAGCCCTGGCTGCAAAGAAATGCATGTTTTCAGCTCCAGATCACACGGTTCAGGGTGTATAAAGAAACTTTAAACCAACCAAATTGTCCTCTTTGGGGGTACAACAGCCAAACCATCCCCAGTATTCCCTTTTTTCTAAGGCTGCTGAGGAGCATTTCATCTCAACCTGATGCCAGTTCACACTGTGATTTTTTTTCCAGGCACCCTGGCTTTTGTCCCATCAGCCTGGATTCCTTTCACCAAAAAAACCCATTAAGCCCATGGAAGAAGCTTCACCAGCACACTCATGTGAGTGTGTTCTTTGAGGGAAATGGTAGATCAGATACTTGCTGATTACAAATGCACTTGATCCAACAAAGTTCAAGACTTCAGCAAAGCGGAGACTTCTGAGCCTGCTCTGCAATCAAGCAGGGTTATCAGCAAGGTTTTCAAGAGAAGAGATCCTCTGCTGCTCTTACCACCTGTACCACAAATATCTAACTTGAGCAGCAGCTCTCGGGAGAAGATAGAAAAGGTTGAGTGCCCTGGGGCCAGGGAAAGGTCGTTTCATCTCAGGAGGTCACAGGGGAGGGCTGCCTGGAACAAGAGACAGGGATCCTGGATCCTGGGGCATTTTGCAGGCCTGATCTAATCCCCCACTGTTGTGAGTTGGAGTGAGAGCCTGGGGGATGCTGTCACAGGATGAAAGCGGCACCAACAGGGGCAGTGGAATGACTAAACCTGCAGCACCACCCTGCTCTCCCCTTGCTTGGGAGTGCTGTCACAAGCAAGCAACAATGATAAGTTTCTGCAAACTCACATCCTTCTGACTCTGGGAGGAGCTATGGGCAGGTAACAGCCTTGAAACCGCAGGTGGAAATGAGTCTGCATGGACAGACCTCTGTTCCCCAGGAACCTTTCTTTGGGCACTGGCACAACTCCATGACACACGAGGGTGGTGCAGCTGGTGCCTGGGGAGCCTCCATGGAGCTTGGGTCCTCCCTGCTATGTGCCCACCCAGGCTCTGCAGAAGCAGCACCTTGCCCAGAACAATCCTGTCAGAACCGGCTCATGAGGCTCAGGGCTGCAGTCACACAGAGGAAGCACAGCAACCATCTGCTCGACATCCAAGGATGACATAAGTGAGCCCTGCAAGCTCAGGCAAAGACAAGCCAACCCAACAGTGCACAGGATCTGTCTCACTTCCCCCCATTCCTGCACTCACAACACTTTCTGAGCTGATTCAACTCAGTAACCACCAGAAAACGTTACAGGGTTCAGGCATGTGGGCATCAGAGCCTCTTGCCACAGCCCCACAGGCTGTATGCTGGCAGAACACTGGAATTTTCACCTTGTCAAATCCCTTGGCTCCTCCGTGCAGGCTGTTGGGCCCGTTGTTGAGGAACAGCTGATACTCCTTCCCGTCCAGGGTGAACTTGCCGTTCGCAATCCTGTTGGCAACACGGCCTACGACAGCACCAAAGAACGGATGCTTCCTTGTGTAACCTGGCCAGAGAAACGGCACATGGTTAAACAGAACCATTGGACCAGGATGGGTGGTCTCCAGGACTGCTTATGGACTCGAGAGGTGTCTCTCTGCTTCCCTCTTGGACTAAATAGGTTACTGCAGTCCCAGGGTTTCACAGGACACACAGCTCATTAGTCGTGCACATCTTTGATTAAAACAGCCTGATGAGATCTTGTATTCTTTGCAGATTGGCAGAAAAGGGCTCTGTCACTGCCAGTCAAGGAGTGGCTCAGAGCTGCCCCAACAGAGTGGCACACTGCGTCCCTGTTCCACACCCACCACAGAGCCCAGGAAAGGCAGCGGAAACTGTATCTCTTCAGCCCATGTTTTGGGGGATGGGGGTGATCTTACAGGTAGGTCACACAGTGTGGCAATAAACCAGTAAGTGCTGGTTAAATTGCCTACTTGTGGTTTTCTTATTTTTTTCAAAGAAACATATTAAAACCCACCTTCTAAAGTGTCAAATCCTAGGACAACATCTGAAAACTTCCCATCCCTGTCTTTTGTCTCCAGAGTGGTGATGATGCACCCAAATGACAGGATCTCCACTCTCACGCTGTCCGACTGTAAGACGAACTTCTCCACCTCTCCGCCTCCCTCCTCCGGGAGCATCCGCCCGAACGCCTCCCTCCGCACAGTTGTCATCGCTCCCTAAAACCCGGCCACCGGCACCTCCGGCGGGAGCCGCAGCCCTGCCCGGGAAGGACGCTCAGGAGGAAGAAGCAATGGCGGCGGGAGCGGAGCACTCCCAGCTCCAAAGGGCGGCCAGACCAACCTTCGGCCGCCTCCGGCGCGGGGCGGAGCCGCGCCGTGCACGGCGGAGCGGAGCGGAGCGCTGGGCATCCCGGGGCTGTCACCGAGGGGCAGCAGCCTCCGAGAGGTGGCCGGGGGCAGCGGGAAGGATGCCGAGGGGAGGGAGCGAGGCTGCGGGTGCTGCCGGACCGGGCAGCGCAGCCTCCAGCTCGCAAGTTCGGGGGCCGAAGCGTCGCCGCCAGCAGCTCCTCTCCCCCACTTCCATCACACCGACATGATTTTCATGGCCCGTGCAAAGCGTGGCATGACAAAATGCTGTTTTCTCCCCTTGTGCCCTCCCTTAGCCCCTCTCCGCAAGGCAACGCCTGCTGATGGTGCTGTAAATCAGGCTCAGGGCATTTGCTGGCCGGGGCGTTGTTATTATCAAAGCTGTGGCTCTGACCCAGACCCCATTAAAAATCATCATCTTTTGAAATATCGACTTCTGCCTGTCCTTGCAGGGATTTTCAGCCTATGGGGAAAACCCTGGCAACATTCAAGTAATGTATGTGCACATATCTGACCTCTCTTGGCAAGGCTCAAGGCTTGCAAGGTGAGAGCACCTCACTACAATTCAATACGGTTGTACTTCTGTGAGGTCCCATTTTCAAAATTTGTTCAAGGAACCAATAACTCCCACCAAAAAACCTCAATCAGTCAACCAGAGGTTGCTAAATATTAATTTCCAACACAGCCATCATCTTTTGACAAGACCAACTACAAATTCCAAGCCAACAGAGAAACATAACCTCCCACCTGGGGCTTAGCAGAGATGCTTTGGAAACCTGCACTTCTTTGTTAGCGATGGCTGTTCCTGTGTTTCCTTCTGCACCTTCATGATGCATGCTCTCTATCAAAAAACAACATTTGAAGCAAACATGCCTTTTTTTCTGCTCATCAGTATCACCTCCCATATACTGTTTGTTGGGCTCCCAAAAAGCAGCCCAAACTCAGGAGCCCTGATGGATGGATGAGAGATCAGTTTCATTTATAATTGATTCATGGAGTGTTTTCACATGCAGAGCATTCCCAAAGTTTGCTCCTTAGCATCTCGACTCCCTCAACACCTCTCTCTTAATGTGCTTTTCCAGATACAGGAAGCATTTCTGTTCAGCAAAGACAAGATTTCATCAAGCTGTGGGGTTTTTAACACAAAAGGAGCTGCTATTTTGATTTACTTCTCTGATTCACACCAGAGAAGGTCCAGATCCAACTCTTTGTCTGATCTAACAGTCATGAATATTGATTTTCTCACCTCCCTTCACAGATGAAAGACCACTCGAGACTCAGTGGCCATCTAAGGCTGTGTGGTTGCAAAAGCAACACCAGAGGCAAATCTGTTCATGAACCAGCCACACAGTTTTCAAGCTGGCAGATAAACTAGAAAAGAAAGCAGCTTGCACAAGCCTGAATCCTGCAGGAAACAGTAAGGAGCAATGCCGGCTTCAGGATCTGAGCAAGGTATTCCAAGAGTTCTGCTTCATGACCTTGAGAATTTCTCATGGCTCACCTTTGCATGCATCCTGCCCCTCTGCCTCTGGTGAATGGGGGAGGTGGACAAGGGAGAGAGGCAGGATACAAGAAGTTGTGTTCAACATCGCACCACACTGGATTTTCTTTTTAGTCATTCCTGTTTTTAAGAAAGTGGGGGTTTGGGGGCTTGTTCACTGTGGCACTGAGTTTTGCTTACACTGATGGTCAAATGCAAGCTCCTTTCATTTTTAGTTCCTTCTTTCCAGAAGAAAACTGCAGTACTGGGCCTGAACACACCTGGCATTGGCAGCAGGGTGCCTCCACAGCCAGGGAGTGCTCAGAAGAGCTCAGCATTCATCTCTGAGTCTTTGGTTTCACTTCTCGGCCTTGCAGCTCTGCACGAGCAGCTGGGCAGTGCATCAGCTCTCTACTCCTTATCTGCCCTCTCTCACTGAAAATGCAGCAGCCTTTTCCAAGCCAAAATGCAAAGTGTTTGTGAGGAACAAGGATTTATCTGCTCTATCACAGCAGGTATAGAAAAAGTGTGACACAAAGGCAGCTTATGTGCCTGGTCCCACTGGTCCCAGCTCCTCTACAGCAGGCAAGATATTCCTGTTTAGTAGCAAAGGCAAACTGGGAAGTTAGCATGTGCATGGTCCTGTCTTTGCCCCACCACAGAGCTAGCGAAAAGACACACTGTGAAAAAGAAATGGTTTTTTGTTGTTTGTTTGGGTTTGATTTTTTTTTTTCTAAAGGGAGCCAGTTAACACACAGTCAACTCCTATAACAAAATATAGTTGTTATGAGAAAAATTACAGAGGAGACTTTATTTCCCTGGGATTAGAAGTTTGGAAATTCCAGATGCCTGCAGGGTAGCTACCATTTTGCAAGACAGAAGCGAAGCATTGGATTTTATACATGCTTGTGCTATTTTTCTAGGAATACTTTATTTTTTCAATATATTTTTCAAAATACTTTGCCTTTTTTTCTGATGTTTTTCTTTAATCCAAAATAAAGTAACTTTTTTTAAAAGGCTCCAGGCAATCAAACCTCTGTCTCTATGAGATCTTTTTTTATTTGGTCATAAGGCACTTCTGCAATAAATTACATCACTACATTTCCTTCCTTAATTTTGTCTTTATGTTAAATCCAGCTGTGATTTTCAGTTTATTCTGGACACAGAGCAAGACTTGAGGACTCCACTGATTAAGAAAATAATTTTAAAGGGCAGTTCATGTTTCTGAAGGAACGTGTTGTACTCACTTATAGAATCCAACTCTGTTCTGAGTTACCCTGATCCATAACCTCCATTTTAATCAGAGCTGCCTTGTGCAGTGGAGCAGGAGAGTGATGTTAATGTTGCTCACCATCCTTGAGACAGGTGACATGTCTGTGCGTGTCCTGTGGGGAAACTTTGGACAATACTCCTGGGCCACGTGGCTTGGTTTTGGGGAACCCAGGGTATTTGTCTCGGCACCACAAAGTGGTGCAGCTTTGCAGGCAGAGGCTTGGAACTATTAAGCTGTTATCACACCAGTGGCATTTTGATTTGAATGTGACAGAGGCATTCCAAACGCTGTAATATTTAAGCAATGGCCAATGATTACAGTTTGCTGTTGCTCAAGAAGCTTCCTTGTTCAGTAATAGCAGCAGTGATGTGCCTAGCACTGCGGCTGCAGATGTGGTCTGTGGGGGCTGGTTGCTGCAGACACAGAAAAGAACGAAGACATCGCTTCTTACACCCTCCAGCACTACAAGGCTGTAATTAAATCCCTTTATAAGCCCGAGGGGATGAGCTGGCACGTGAAGCCCGCAGGGAGTTGGAATCAGTGGGCATAACAAAAGTGGAGACGTTCCCCCACCATTTTATTGTCTGTTTATTGAATGTATCTTCAGCTCTGCTGGGAACTTCCCGGCACATAGGCTTAAAATGGAGCCTCTCCTCTTTTTTTTGCTTCATCTCTTCAGGGACAAATATACTGAGCCATTGATTAGGTTATTTTGGGATTGTGGCACGGAACAATTGCTTGCTGTTATTCTGGCAGTCATTTCTCAGAAGCCTGTTACGCACATTTTATAGAGCTCTTGAAAACACAGAGCTGCCCGAGAACATTTTACACAGCACGTTTCTGATGTGCCTTTGTGTGCAAGTTGTTTGTGTCTCGGCAGCAGCCAAAGAGCCATTCGGATGTGTTGGTTGCTATAGTAATTACTTTTCTCGGGAACTAAAATAATAGCTTACAGCTCCTGCAGCTCGCTGCCATGTAGGCTGCCTTGAACCAGAGACACTTCCATTTTGTTTTGGAGGGGGTTGGGGACTCTTAGGTATGCTGAGAGACAGACTTTCCTTCCTATGCTTGTGCAGCTAATTTTGAATTTAACCTTTGCAGAGGATGTGCCACAGGTCTGAAGGCTCAAAAATAAAAGTAGCATATGAAACAATAGGATAGCATCGCAGCTGCGGTTTCTGATGGGGTGAAGATTTGGATTTGATTTCCATTTGCTGTTACTGAAAGCTGTTATGAGAGGGACTGAGGTTCATGCTGAGACTGTTTTTCAGTGCTAAGGACCCTACAAAACACTGTGTGGGGGGCTCAGAGGAGTTTCAAAAATGCCTAAGCAAGCCAAGCAGGAATGTGACAAGGAGGCCAGCTCTGCATCATTCAACATTTTTCTCCCTGGTGAGGTAACTACTCTATGGACCTGCATCTCTGGAGAGGGCAAGGGAGTCTCACTGTGGACAAAACAGCCTTTCAGAGGAACCTGACAGCTGGCAGATGCCACCTCTCTCCTTCCATCTGCAGATGGAACATTTCTGGGTAACATTTTCAACTGCAGCTCTGGACTTCTGCTTGAAAGGACACTGTGCAAAAGCATTTCCCAGCAGTAGGACAAGTCCCATGCGCACGGCTCTGGGAAGGTCTCTAAGTTGCTTTGCGCTCCTGGACTGACAAACCAGGGATTTCTGTGCAGCTTGCAGCCGGGTGGGCTGGCACAGCATGGCACTTCTAGATCTGCCAAGGAAGCAGAAGAGAGGCAGGGGCAAGTGGCACAAGAAGTGATAAGCCCAATTACCTGCCTGCATCGTGAAGCAGCTGCAGGTTGACTGCAGCTCAGACTCTTGACTCACAAGGGTTGACCTATATAAGGGTCCCAGCACCAACAGCAAGTACCAGTTTGGTTTTGCAGTCAGAGGCCATCAAAAGAAGGGGAGGATATATAAAGGCGGTCAGAGAAGGGGGCAGGAGGAGCTAGGATGAAAGCAGAGAGAAAACAAATAGGGAAAGCATTTTACCTCCCAGCGCTGTCCTAGAAAATTTGCTCTCAGATGTGCACATGGCTGCATTGGCAACTGGCAGGGAGATGCCAAAGGAAGATTAGAGCATCATCTGCTAAAGGCTGCGAAGGCAAAACAGTTCCTGTTTGAGCAACAGCTACACAGAGGTGCACGGAGGGGGTTGTTTGGGGAAACCACAGGGCAAAACTGGGCCTTCATGTGTGAGGGGGATGTGCTTGGCTTGCAGGCAGCAGGTGATAAGAACTTACTTCCCACGTGTAGATGTGCAGACCTACCCCCCCACCCCCTCCCCAATTTAGGCATAGCATGCACACAGGTTTTGTGCCTGCACAGCTCTGCAGCTGAAGTACAGCTCGGTACCAACAGAGATCAAGTAGCAGGGAGTTACATGAGCATCCTCACTCTCCCCAGGCAGTGCTGGATAAAGGGCCCTTTGCCATGCCCACCTCTTTCTTCTGTTTGAGGCTTGAATTTAACACTACTGGTGCAACAAAAGCTGGGTTTCCTATGGCCTTTTTATAAACCTCTCAGGCTGTTTTCTACTTTTGTATCAGAAATTTTAGCTTTGCTTTTAGTCCTGGTGGATTGTGGCATACCAAGAACTTAAAATTGTTCCTGAAGCACACCAGTAGAAACAATATTTAAGATGCAAAATCCTAAATGCAAAGGGGAAAACAAAGGACTATTTATCTGGCAGGATGCTTTAGGAAACAAAAAAGTAACTCAAAGGCATGTGAAGCTGAAGTTTCACTATCAGTCCAGTGTATTATTTGATTCTGTAGATTATTGTCTCTTTGAAACATAGCACCTGTATTCAGAGTGACCAACACCTGCAGTTTTAGCAGGGTAACAAATTTCATTTCTTTACCCACAATGGGTCAGGTGTGGGAGAATCTTGGCTTCCCTTGAACAGGAAATCTGCAGCTGCTGTGGGGACTTTAAATCATAATTGAAAACATGATCCAACTGTGAGATACAGATTCAAGTTACCACAAGGCAAACAAAATAATTCAGACTGATTTAACCACAAAAATATGACTCCTGATTTTTAAGCCATGGCTTGGGGGAGGAACAGGACAGGGCTAATTCATGACTTTTGATTTCTACTGGTCTACAGGATGATTAATGAGAATATTTCTGGACCACTAGATCTTTCTCTGAGTTAATTTGGGAGTCAATTTTGTTATTAATTATTTGATATTTGACATTTGCAATGAGCTGCTAGTGACTTAGAACATATACTTTAGAAAGCCTTGTTATATTAAGAGCAAAACCTGCAGCTATGTTAAAATTCGGAGAGGCTGCAAAAACTTTTCTCTACTGGAGAAACAGTTTGTGCTAGACAAATATTCTTGTTGGCATAATAATGATTTCTTCTCAGCAGCAACTCTTCTCCAGCAAAGACACTGTAAGTTAAAAAAAAACCTCAAAAGTTTGCTCTCCCATATATCATTAAAATGACTTATGTTACATCACCATATGGCAGGTAGCCTGTCTAAATGTGTGGCAACAGCTGCACAATGCATGAATGCTCCTGGAGTGTGAAAACCTGAAGTGTCACCCAAGTAAGTGTGTCAATGGCACCTTAGGGACATGCTTCATCAAGTGCAACTTCCTAGCCAAGTCACTGGAGTTCTGAAGAGGCAGCAAAGATGCTCCACAGACCTTTTCTGTATAAACAGCACTACCTCAGGCAGGGAGGTTGTACCAGCTGAATGAGTAGTCCTGCAGCAGCTCAGGTGATGAATTGTATTGCAATAGCACAAGAGAAAGCTGAGTGCACAGAGATACCTACCAAGAATTCACTGAGCCTGATCCTCCACCCCCACCACAGCGCTGTCAGCTGTGGCTGCCAGCAGCAGTCACGTCATCGTCACAGGTTTAGACGCTGTCAGTTAGGGCAAAGCACAAGTGGGAATAATTTGATTTAATTTGATTTTAATTTTCCTCCCTGTGAAGCAATACTTGGTGAACTCACTCCCTTTGTTAACAGTCAAAATTCTTGTGGTTAGTGTCAGGCTTGGGGAGTCCAGGAATGTGGCAAAAGTAATGCCATAGGGAAATCCCACAGAGGATTTACATCAGGGCTATTGCAGCTAACTGGGTGGAATGGCACAAAATGTTTTGTTTGGCTTTTGCCAGCAGAATATTCTTTGGAATAGGCAAAAATAAGCAGAGACAACATTTCAGTGATAATCAATAGAACCAATCCTCATGTACAACATCCAGCACAAGGACATCAGTAAGCAGAACTGCTTTGTTCTTACAAAGTATTCATGCTGTGTAATGTGCATTAAACCACTCTGGGAACCCAAACAAAGACAAGTTTGTGCTCTGGGGTGGTGCATCTCCAGCCAGCAGAAAAGTGGGGAAACCTCTATACTGCATCCAGCCTCACCCTGTAGACATCCTTGCTTACCAGTCAGATCAAAATCCATCACCAGTTTGCATTCCTGCCACAGCAAGCAAAGTAGTCCAGTGCTGCTGCTCCATCCTGAATGGAAAGAGAGGAGATCAAGATCAGAAATAGGTAAAACTCATAGGAAAGCACCTGGCTCCCAGAAATTCTCTTGCTTTGACACTGAGCTTTATGCTTCAGTTAAATTTTCACCATCAAAGAACAAAATGCAAACTACCAGACATCAATTAAATTACTATTTTAGTCAATCACATCCTTTCTGGTAGCGCCATAGCTCTTCTTCACAGGTGCTTTCCAAATGGTGATTCTGAGAAGCAACCCCTGCTTCACTAATTGAGCACTGATAATTTTTAAGAACTGTTGCCTAATATAAGTACAGAATTGTGACCCCTTCCTCCTTTGGGGATACAATACTCAGGAACAAAAAAATGCTTCCAAAATCTTTTTAAAATTGAACAGCTATTTTATGATAGGGAGGACAGTCTGGGTATCTGGATACAACTGTCCCCACAGATGGCAGTTCAGGGTGTAAGCAAAGGTCAGGGCTGGATAAAGGCATCGTTTGTGTGCATGGGACAGAAAAGCTTTTGGCTTCCTCAGCAAGACAAGCTGTCCCAGGATTATTTTGTGTGAGCAGTCCTGAGAGCATTACACTGACAGGTAGCCAGGGCCTCTTACCCTTGCATGCCACGTGGGTCACTCCTCTTTTCTCTCAGCACACCCCAGTGTCCTGCTCACTCCTCACGGTTCTGTGTCCACATTTCCTGAGCCGGGAAGGACAAGGAAGATGTCTGGGTGTCTTTCAGAGCACCTGACCTTGCACATGGCACAGGCAAAGTGTGTAGCACATCCGTAGGTCACTGGAGGCACCCATCTCTTCCGAATATGCAGACAATTCAGCAACCTAACAGCAAAAGGAGGACATTTCAGAACATTAATTTTATTCTACAGCTCCAAAGAAGCAAAGCCATCCCTGGATGGGGATGTGAAAGTGCTGTTACAGTGTCTTCAGTGACAACTGGTGTCTAGTGTTTATGCAGAGAAAAGTGGTATGAGCCAGAGAGAGGAAGTACTGACTAGACTGTCTGGTTACACTGTCCATCCAAGCAGGAATGCTGGTAACCAAAGAAACCATGTAGGTAAAAAAAACCAACCGCCGCCCACCGAGGGGCCCTGTACCTGGGGAAAAGCTGTGACACTGGGACTTGTATCTTTGCTGTGGCTGCAGTAGTGCAAACAAGTGGAGTGGCTCCTGTCTGCTGCTGAATCTCTGCTGCATTCAAGTCTGAAAAACCCCACAGGATAACCTGTCAGGTTGTCTTTTTATCCTTTTAATGGAAGGTAATCACACACCCTGTATATAACAAAGAAAAAGAACAAAGCATGCAAAGTCAAAAATATACACAGTGGAAAATGCCAAGATAAAAGTTGCAAATGCAGACAGATTTTGTCCCCTCGTGCCTCACTTGTTACGACAAGGACTTTTATTTTACAGCCATCGATTCATTTTCTCATGGGACCTCAGCCTCACTTGGTGTACTGAGCAGGCTGTGCCCAGGTAGCAAAGAGGTGCTCAGGCTTTGCTTTCCTCCCACTCAGCCAGGGAGCCCAGGCCATGCCCAGAGCAGCTCCTCTGCTCTTCCTTCCGCTGGTAAAGCTGCCTTGTTTCCTTCAGAGCATTTTTCACTGCCTCAGGGAAGTGAAGCGCTGCCATGTGAGGTGAACAACTGCTGTACTCTGCTGCAGGGCCAGAAGAGTGATATGTAGACAGCTTTTGGCCAGATATGTTCCGGCTGTACACTTTTTAGGGACCATTTGGAATGCTTACGACCTGATTTCACAGAGAATGCAGTTTTATTTGGCACTCAGTTCTAGTTTTGAAATTTTATGGATCGTGTACTTGGACTGACTACAGTTGGGTTTCCCCTGGCATGGGAGCATTTAAAAATCATCTTTTTTAGTTGCAATCAAAGGAATTAATTTTTTTTTCCAGAAGTACTCACTAGACAAGTTTACTCAGAGAATTAAACTTAAAGTCATTTGGAGTCTGATGCAGAGTACCAAGTGGCAAGGAGCAGTAAGTGCTGTCCAGCCTAGAGAGCATGAACAAACTGAAATGAAAATAATAATAATAAAAAAAAAAACTTAGAAAAAAATTCTAGTTCAGTTTGTCCAGGTATGCTGGTGTTTTCACCATCCCTCTGCAACCGAGGTAGTGTAACCTTCCAACAAGAGGGTGATCAGAGCACTGTTTTCTTAAACTGCTGAGACTAAATTTCAAAGAAGGAACAAAAACCCTGCAAGTGTAATGCTTTAGCATTGTAAGACACATTCTTTGCCACAATGAACTAATAATGTAATTTAAATTACAGTAAAAGATGTAAGACAAGGCACAAAAGGAAGAGGAGACAAAATTGTCCTCGTAACAACATGTTCTTCCAAACTATGAGCATAATTACGTGATTTAAATTTCTACCAGATTTGGGGAATTTTTCTCATGTCATTGTTCTCCTCTTTATGCAATTATGTGGTTGTACTTGACTGTGTGGTGGTAAGCAAATAACACTAATTGCTAGTCTTATTGGAGGATAGTGGACTGAAACCACAACTTCTGTTTATCAACTCTGGGTAATAAAAATTGTATGAAATGAACTATTTCAGGCAGTTTTAGCATCTTTCTTCTCTATCTTTTTTTACACAAAAGAAGCAGGTCTGACAAGCAACATGGCAGTGAAATCCTTCTGCTGAGTCAGACACTCAGACTTACATAATTGGGGTGTATTTCCATATTCCTTTCCTTCTTTCCTATGCACGAGGCACAGACAGAGGGAATGTCTATTCCAAAGCTGTTCACAGTAGCTGAGTGTGGAAGTCGCAGTGTTGCAACTCAAATATTTAAAATATCTTAATTTCCCCACAGCAGGATAATTAAATACTGCACTAAATCAGCGAAGCAGGGTCTGCTGAGCAGTGACACTGGAGCCCATATGCTGCACAGAACCAGGCTGAAACTTTTCTGTTTCAGGGAACACTGAGTAAATAAGAATTTGGTCAAGCAGTATGTCATTTCCTCATTTTCAGAAAAGTAATTCTAAAAACATGCAGGAAAGAAAATTTAATTATCAAAGACAATCTGATTATTGCAGCATTCCTATGCCATTTTCTGATTCCAGTACATTCTGTGATTTCTCAGGCTGTTATTTTTTGCAGTGTTATGGTGGAAATATCTGCTAAAATCCCAGAGCCTGATCACACAAAACTAATTTACTAGAAACGTCATCTGGCAAGGAAGCCACATTTATGTCCATAGCAGAAATTTCAGTGGTGTATTTGGAAAGAAGTGCCAAGAAATGAAAGCTTCATGTTCACAGATGGCCTGTTCCTCCTTGACTGTTTCAACCACAAGAGATGTGTGCACAGCTTCAGCCTCGTGGGCTGTGTGCTCTCAGAGTTGCAAGGGTTTTTCTGTTAAAAGTAAAAATAGGTACAAGTATAAGAAATGCTGAAAGGAAGACATAAGCTAAGAAACAAAGAGCAAAAAGTAAACAAGAAGGTGAGAAACACAGCAAGTTAAGTTAAATCAGATGTACGTCCTTGCAGACAAGATGATGAGATGAGCTATCTGGGAGATGCAAATTCAAATCATACCAGGCAGAATGGGAAACTGAACCTCCTCCAACTTCTTGGAGGAGTGCCTTTACTACTGTGTTTCAGGATAAGAGAAAATGAGTAAACAGCACACCATTTGCTTTCCTTTCCAGCTTACAAACCTTACAAGTACCATTTTGGATTGAACATGTTTTATCTGATACAAGTATGGGGGGTTGAGTTTTTCCCCACACACACACCAAGAGAAGAAGAAAATAATATTTATTTTGGCTGTCTTCTGAATTATTTCCCTCCCTCTTATTTGGCTGCTCAACTGAAAAAGCAATTCCATACTCAATCTCCATTGATCTGCTTTCAGCAGGGTTCCACTCCACATCCCTCTGGGTTTGGCAGCCACAGAAACTAATTTGGCTAGAAAGTCCTGTAAGCCACTTATAACACTGGAAATCTTCTCACTGTGCTTCCACACATGAGGAAGCCTTCTCCTGGACTAACTGGCAAGACACAGACTGACCAAGTGGTTTGCAAGATAGGGAGAAAATTGGCCAACAGGCTGCACTCAGAAGGTCGTGATCAATGTTTCTGACTCAGGGTAGGAGCCTGTCACAAGTGTAGTCTCCCTGAGATTGCCACTGGGCTCCATGCTGTCCATCTTCACAAGGATTTGGGTGATAGATTTGAAAGCACCTTCACCCAGGTTGCTGATACCACTAAACTGGGTGGTGAGGACAGCCAGCAGTGTGAGGAAAAGACCGAAGGAGTTACATCTTATCTCCCTGGAGGAGAGAAGGCTTGGAGGAAGAAGGCTAGTCTCAATATACCAGATGCTACAGAGAATGGAGGCCCTCCTCATAAAGGACTGCATGGAGAAGACAAGGCACAACAGGAATTTTCTTATGGTGAGAACAACGAATGACTGAAACACGGGGATGTGGTGGTAGAGTCCCTGTCACAGGAGGTTTTTAAGCTGCCACTGGACAGGGTGCTCGATAATCTCATCTAGGCTCTCTCCCACAAAAGTTGGACCAATGATCTTTCCAGCTCCCTTGCAGCGTGGGGTGTTCATTAGTTCTATGATTCTACGCAGACAGGCACGGGCTCCTGTAGCCATCTACAGCAACATCGCCCTGAAGTAGGAACCTGAGCAGCCTCACCCTTTGCCAGCAAGCAGACCTGCATTGGATACAGTGCCAGCTGTCCAGGCAGGTCTCCAGCTCATCGAGCTCGCAGGGACCACAATAAGGGCGCTGCTGTTCCTCACCCGGTGGACACCGGACTCCATCGGCCCACGTGAACCAGCACCAACTTCTTGCCAGGGAACGAGGGCCAGGTGTGGGTGGTGAGGAGCGGTCTCACAGCTCACCGAGGCCTCTGTGACCTTGGTAACTCACGGCTGCCGTGGCCCTCGCATCCGGGACACACCGGCCACGCCGCTCCTGGGGCCCCCAGCGCCGGGGTCCGCGTGCCCCGCCACCCCATCATCCAGTGGCTCCGGGAAGGAGACAAAGACGGCCGGGACGGCCGGAAACAGTGGTCGGCAAGGAAAAGGCCCCTGGGCCGGGGGCGCAGGGCGGGAGCTGGGGGACCCTCAGTGCGTCTCCCGCCGCCTCCCCCCGACCGAGCCCTCAGGCACCGCGGCGGGGGGCGGGGCCGAGGCGGCCCCACAGCGAGGTGATGGGCGCGCG
>VZTN01035294.1:385068-428944 GCA_013400515.1 Erpornis zantholeuca | reverse complement strand
GAATGGCGGGGGCTCCGGGCCGGCTCCTTGCTCCGCTCCGCGCTCCCCGCCGCAGGCGCGCGCTTGTTCCTCACCGCCCTCGGCATGGACTGAGCCTGCAGCCTGAGGCATGGATGGGTGTGAGGGATGTGCATTTGGGCGCTCACAGATTGCCGCTGTTCCTCGGGCAGCTGGTTGCCTTTCGGGGTATCGCCATTGCAAGTTTTGTGCCGGCCCTGTTGCTGAGCGTAACTATAGAAACACCGAGGCGGGGGGGTGGCGGCGGGGGCTGAAACCGCGGCCGAGGGTTTCTTTCATCCCCCGTTCTACCTTTGTGTCTGGCACCATACGGCGATAAGACTGGTCTTAAGCCATTGCCTCCTTTTAAAATTCATTTCTAGTTGTACTTTCTTCCTCCCTCACAAACACTGCTAGGAGCACGATGGTTCACCTTTTTTTTTTGCTACATACATTTTCCTCATGAATTTGCATCTAAGTATCAAGGTAGTCCTTGACCCATAAATTTGAGTTAACGAGACTTTTCTGTCTGCTGTTTGATTCCTTATCTAACTAATTGTCCATCAGATTATAACCATTTTTCTCCTTGATGGCTCTTTCTGTTTCTTACTTGAACAAGCCAAATCAAGAAAACATTGATTTAATGTCAAAGCTTGAAATTTTGAATACCGTTTTGTGATTTGTTAAAATGAACTTGCTTATCACTGGGATAAGTCAATGAGGGAGCATTTGCTGTTACCATTTCTCCATCAGTTAAATGTATTGATAGAGAAGGTACCTGCTAAATTTATTGTCGTGGTTTAACCCTCTCCTGCAACCAAGCACTGCACAACCACCCGCTGACTCCTGCCCGGGCTGATGGGGGAGGGAATCAGAAGAGATCAAGTGAGGAAAATCCTGCTCTCCCTTGTTCTTCCCCCACTTTATATGCTGAGCATGGTTTCATAGGGTCTGGGATATCCCTTAGGTCAGCTACGTTGCTGTCTCGGCTGTGCTCACATGTGGGGCCACAGGAGAAGCAGATAAAGCTTTGATTCTTGCTCAGTCCTACTGCAAACCTCTGTATTATCAACACTGCTTTGAGCATGTGTCCAAAATACAGCCCATACTTCTTATGGAGAAAATTAACATTACCCCAGCTCAAACCAGCACATTACTACAAAAGTTCCTTGATAAACTGTAGTGAAATACATTTCTGGGGAGAACTATTTTAACTTTCAAGTTTCTTGTGACAGAGCAGTGTCCCTATTGCAGTCAGGACTTAGTAATGTGCTCTGTCTTAAAAGCCAGTGAGGAAAGAAATCCTTATACTTGCTTAAGTTATCTTGAAAGTTTGTCATGTAGGAGAGCTGTACACCGTGCAGTGAGTATTTCAGGAAACAAGAGGACCAAGAGGAACAAGATTCTGCTTTTGCCTTTCCTCTTTTATGCAGCATTTTTATGAAAGCAACTAGTTCTTGTATTTCTCCTTTTCCTTCTTTCTGGGTTCTGGCTCAGAGTGTCTTTGTGATGTATCAGTGTCTCAGTTTATCCACGTTTACCCTTCATGGTAATGAGAGCATGGGGTACATAACTTCACCTTTTGGATCTCAAGAATGGCATGTGCTGAGGCTTACGGTAAAGAAACTGAAACAAATGTGTAGCAAGTCAAGAACATGAAGGGTTTTAGGCAGCTGGTCGTGTCAGTTGCCGTGTCATTTACCATTTACTGGCAAAACCGTATTCACAGATTCACTACTGGAGAGGCAGTTGTATTGATGCTGGAGATCAAACTGGTTTCTTAAGAATAAGGTGTAACATCAAGTGGAGACATGAAAAATGAATGACTGAGTGCTTTTGATAGTAATTTTATGGGAATTTTTTAATAGCAAAATAGCTTCTATTAAGTAGAGCTGGTTAGCTCTACTTAATGTGAATTTTCATGGGTTTTTTTCTCTAACACACAAAAATGTGCAGGAAACTTACCTATTCTGTGATGTATCTTACTCGTTTCTCTGCAGGAAAATGTTCTCATCTTATAAAAGTTGTATGTGGTTCAGACATACAAGATGAAGGTAAGCTGAGAGGAAGGAAGAAGTGTCCTGGACTGCTCAGAAGAGAGCAGAAAAAGAATTAAGTAGGAGGAACTACAGTGAATGGGGAATTAAGAGGAGAAATGGGAAATATGATGAAATGATGATGACAAATGGATGATCAGGGTATAACTGTAATAGAAGTCTAGTGGCCTCATGATTTGTTGGTGGGTTTTTTTGTTTTTTTGTTGGAGGTTTTTGTTTTGTTTTGCTTGTTTCTTTTGTTTTTTGTTTTATTTGTTTTTCCTTGACGTATGCCCTGGAATATCAGTGAACTGTACACTCATATGGATTATATGCTCTTGTTAAAAGCTCTTTTGTGCTAGGACTCCTCTGGCAGGTTGGTGGGGTCACCCTCCTGGGCTGTATTTATATTGTGGCAGTTTTCTGGGGCTGTTGCATTTGGCTGAAGAAGCCCTTCATGCCTCTGTTTTGTTTTGTTTTGATTTGTGTTTTTTGTTGTTGTGGGGTTTGTTTTGGTTTGATTTTTTGAAATGGGTGCCTAGAAATCTTTATGCGAGATCCAGAGGAAATCCAGCATTTATTTTGCTCTTTGTTTTCCTCTGTTTCCTACTCACGTGGATGCTTCTCATAAGCCAGAGGTGTACCCTCTTCTTCATGGCTCATCTCCAGGCTGAGGAGCATGGAGAACCAGGAGCAGACCAGGATATTGACCAGGGAAGGAGCAGGATGTGTTCCTGCAGAAGTATTCAGTGGAAGAGAGTGTGATTTGGAAGGGTGACCTTTACAGAAGCAGCGTTGAGTGGTGAAGTCCCGTCAGAGGAATCAGAATTGCAGTGTAGTAGAGGGTCAGGACACTGGGATAATGTGGACCCAGAGCTGTGTTTAAGGGAATTTAGAGGGCCCTTCAGCTCCATCCCCTCTCCCTCCTTCAAATGTCAGTCTTACAGATTAATATTGTATTTATACAACCTGTAGCATCCTCTTTCCTCACCGTCTCAAACATACCTATTCCTAAACATTTTTGTGAAGTAAGGAATATCTATCATCTCTGTTCTTACAGCTGGGAAAGTGAGATGTGGTGTCTAAATAAACAAACAGGACTATCAGCTGCTGCAACGTAAAATAGGGATGTGATCTTGCAGCTTCTCAGCCGCTCTGTTGAAACTTCCTGGGTGCTAAAGGAAAAGCAGCTCTCCTTGCAAGTCAGTTGCGTCATGCCTGACACAGGCAGTGTGGTAACAGCAGCTAAATGCGAGGAGTTCAGATCTTCACCTGTTTTGCAGTGTCTTGTCCATTTCTTAAACAAAGTCCATTCTAGAAGCTGGTTTTGAGTAAGTAAACCATCGTTGTCCTTTGTCCTCCTTCAAAAAATTGTAACCATTATCTTCAGGCTAATTTTTCTTTCAGTATCTCAGGCAGAATCTCATGATGATGTTGTGTTGTGTAGGGTTTTGTTTTGGGGTGGTGTTTGCTTGGGAGTTTTTGTTTGTTTGTTGGATTTTTTTTGTTGGGTTTTTCTTTGTGTAGGTTTTTTGTGTGTATTTTTTTAAAGGATATTCAGATTGTGATGAGCAGAGAGGAAAATGGAACAGATTATTTCAGTTGGAAGGGACTTGGAACAATGATATCATTGAAATACCTGACCACTTCAGGTCAAATTCAGAATTAGCAGAAGGGGTCATAGTGTGGGTATTGTGTTCTGTGGCAGTTAAAGTCATTGAAAGGACACAGTGGTACAGATGCATTAAACAAAGAGAAATGATACCCAAACTCCTCATCTGAAACAAACTAAATTACCAGGTAACCTTTCAGAGTATGGGGTGTGATTAATCTTAACCCCCTTCTTCTGTGTAGCCCTGCCCCCCAGGCCCCCAAACCAACCAACAACAGTAAGAAATGCACAAATCCAGGATATGGAAAACTGATACATTTTTCCACTGCCATGGAACCTTAACTTTGTCTTGTCTGCTTGGTTCTTCTGAGACACTTCCCCCACCCACCACCAGTTCCATTGTATCTATAAAACAAAAGAGAGATGCAGAGAGAGGAAAATGTTGAGAGTGAATAAGATAATCTAAATGGTGAGAAACTAAATAAGAGTATATCTAGGTACTTGGCAGAGGGAATATGAAAGAGAAGTGCCATCCTTTTGCAATAAGGGAGAAAAGAGATGGAGGAGAGAAGTAGTGAAAAGACAAAGATGCAGATGCTCAAAAAGACGTAGTACAAATTAATAGGACTAATGTGAGTATACTGACTGGAAAGTGTCTGGAGGAAGGATAAAGGATGCATTTTTGTGCAAACAGTTGGTGATAAAATCCTAATCTGGAATTAGTGAGCAGGAGTCATCGTTCTACAGCTTGTGATGATTTTCTTCCTTCTTGGAATGGCAAACTGTAATTAGTTGGCAAGAAGCCATTCATATGTTTCAAATGTTGTCTAGAGGTATGTAGGTCACCAAAAAAAGGATGTTAAAATGCTACAGCCGTTCTTCAAAGCTGCTTCTTTGCAGTCTTACGTATGTGAAGTCACTTGTTTTTACTTTACTTGCTTGGATATGTCAGTGCTTCCCATTGTGCCTCAGCTTTGTTTCAGGGTAAGCATTTTTATGGTCCTAGTTTCCTTCTTGAGGGAAACCTTTTCTGTCCTTGTTACTGATTTTGAGCACTTCCTTGAGAAAGGAAGTCAGTTCCATTACCTATTTAAATAACTGCATTTTCTGTCCATTCTAATGATTCTGCAAGAAATCATTACTGAGCTTTCAAATCCCCTTAAGATATATATATAGATATATAGATATAGATATATTAATGCTACAGCCATAACATTGGCTACTCTGTTCTCCTGGCTTTGGAGTGCAAGTGCAGTGTTGGAGTTTTGCGTGGAGCTTTTGTGCTCTTGTGGGAATTGAGTTACTGAAAGACTCCTTTGTAGGCAGAGGAATACTGGTGGTTGTTAGTCCGTGTGTGAGCAGATGCTTTGATGTAACCTTTATCTGTGTGCCAACTGTAGCACATGTAGCTTTCAAGATACAGTGGCTGTGAGGTCTTGCATTGTTCATCTCTGGGGAGAAATTCCAGCAGCGGTTGGATGAGCTGTGAACGTTCTGACCTTAGCTGTACACTTAACACTCTGCCGACACGTTTGATTTTTCATGTGGTCTGGTGCTTTTATTTCTCCTTCTAGAGGAAATCAAAGGTCATTCCAGATTTGCTCGGTACCGCAGCTTTGTAGCTGCAAAACTCGTTTGACAATAATAGTATGTGTGTCTGCCCTTTGTGAAGGCTTCTTTTGCACCCAAATACATACCTGTGGCATGTGTCCCAATCCTTCACCAACCCATGTGCTCTGTGAATGTTAGTTTGAGGCTTCCTGGCTCAAGACTGATTTGTGCTTTGTTCTTGTGCTGCTATTCACTGCTGCTGGCTAGAAACTATTCTGAGTAAAGCAGAGACCCTCTGATTTGGCCACCTCTGTGGTTTTATATGTATAAAAGAGATTCTGAAATTGTCTGTAGGTAAGTCCTTCAGTTCATAGCAGGTGACTGAGATTTCACTCGTTTGTGTTTGGGGTTTTTTGGGAGGGGTGGGGTGGGTCATTCTGTTGTTTGCTTTGGAGGAGTTTTTTGGGTTTTTTATTCCATGCTTCTCGCACAGGTTACTATAATGGCAGTTTTTGATTCTTTCTAAATCTCTTGCTGAACCTAAAATAATGTTTTGTATGATGCTATGGGAGAAGTAAATTGGGATTGGAAAGCCAAACGTTGCTTTAATGACAAAATAAAGTAAAATTTATATTTGTCGGGGTTCTAAGAATAATTCCAGTTGTAGAAGTGCAGACACCTGTATATGTTCATATAACTCATGCGTAATGGATTTGAAGATGCAAGTGTAAAAGTCTTAATTTTTGAGAGAATTTGCACTATTAGAAAGATTTATACCTACTAATACCTGCTAGTAGATAAAAATACAAAAGGATATGCATAACAAAGAAACATGAACTGAAACTAAAACAGAAGTTTGAGCTGGGAGGGGGAGGGAGAGTGAAATACTCTTCTTAGTATCCATTCTCTGAAAAGCTTGGCATGATTTATGGAGATACTAGTTCAAAAAGGTAGCGAGTGGCAAGTATTAAGTTGCTAGTAACTGTACTCTTTGTGGTGAGTCTGCTTCAATGAGCAAATCATTGCTTGTATTTACCATCCAATTAGACAGAAATGTTACTAGATGGGATTTCTGGAGTGTATTAAAGAAATCAAAAAGGAAATGCATCCCCCTGGCACTAACTGGGCTCTTAATAGAGTAGCAAATATGCAGGGCAATGAATAATTGAAGTAATCGTTTTTGATTGTTCTGTAGACTGTAAATAAAGTAAAGGTGCCTGTTATCTCAACATCTTAAGAGCAATAAGCTTTGCAGGAAAAAGTGGTAGTTATTGTTAGTTTTCTCTTGAAGATTTCCTCAGGTGCTGCTTCTTTCAGTTTTGAAAAGTGTGTATGTGGGTTAAGAACATATAAGCTGAAAATAAAATCTCTCTGTAGTTCTGTTCCTCCTGCAATTGCCTAAGCATTTGCAGTTCAGAGTATTAACCTTTCATGACTACTTTGATCACTGCTCCTGCAGTAGACCTGAGCTGATTGATTCAGGATACACGGTAACTTATGCAAATATCACCAGTGGTGTTTTCCCAGCATTGCCACAGTTCTTATTCAAAGAAATGTGTTCCCACTTAAAATGCTTTTGTACTGCGAACAAATAAAATGTATGCTAAGCTTAAAATAGCACACAGCAGATTGTTCTGATATCTGAGAAAGCCTGAAGTGCTGGTTTTTGATTCAAACAGAATGGTCAAATCCTTGATTTAAAGAAAAAAATCTGTAATTGTTTTCTGAGAGCTGTATATGGAACTGTATTTGGAGTTAAACACACAAGAATCAATTTGTAGTTATCTGGAATGTGTTTTTCCCTGGAATCTGTAGCTCAAATGGACACAGAAGAGAGGAATGTCTAACAGTAGTAGCAATCATTGTGGTTACTTAATTACTGGAGCTCAATGCACCTTTGTGCTACAAATGAAAATCTCTCAAATTCCAGAAGAGTCTGTGCTGCTGTTTACAAAAAAGCAAAAAATCAACAGGGCTTGATCTGTTACTTGGGATACATTGATGCAGTCACTAAATTTGAATACATCAACTCCACACTGCTGTTACAAATATGAAACTTGGGTGCTGGGTATTTGCAGTATATTTCAGTGTGCCCTTTATTATCTTTAATCTTTTTTTATCATCTCTCAATATTGGCTTACATTTTTTTTTTATCCTCCATGTCCTAGAATATTTAAGGTAAATTTCAGCCTTACTTCAGGGTTTTCATGGAACAATGAGCTGATTCCAACCCAAATTCTTCCGTTGGACGGAACTGAGACTATCTGAAAGTAGCTCTGAAAAATATTCATGGTGGGAATTCTGTGTGCTACTGTACAATGTCTAAATCCATTAATAGTAGTCAGCCTTGGGGTGAAAGGAGCCCTATATGTGCAGAAATTGTGAGTTTTTAAAAACGTGTGCTCAGAATTAGAAGGGAGGTTGAGTTTATTTCAACCATAATCCAGAGCTGGCATTTTCTTGCGTTGTGGAGCACAGCTCTACATGCATAGGAAAAATACTCAATTTTCATTCAGTTCATGGATGGCCCTCATTTGTTCTTGCTTTTTCATTGTCCCAGCCTGTCTCAAAAAAATACCAGCATCAACAATCAGAGTGTCAGAAATATTTTAGTGGTTGGGCATGTCCTAATTTTTTTTTTTTTATGCTCTTAATGAATAGGGTAAGACCTCCTGCAATTCAACCAGTGTTAAATGAGCTTTTTTTAATACAAGAAAAATCTTGTGTGTGCAAACAGATTAATTAAATCTGAAAAGCTCTTTTTTTAAAGTAGACTACAGCAACTTGGAAGTCTGTTTGGAAAGAAGAGTTAAATTATTTAACACGTGCTTAGATTGTGCATTTAGGTGGCTGCTTCTGGACCCATTGTAGTGTCTACCAAATATTTAATTTTGATTAATGATAGCAGTATTCCTTGCTCTGTGTTGAATTCTGCGATGTCATTTTGTTGCTAGGATGCCGGGGGAAGTCACCACAAAGTCTCTATTTCTCCTGTCGTCCATGTCCGAGGGCTGTGTGAATCAGTGGTGGAAGCAGATCTCGTGGAAGCTCTTGAGAAATTTGGAACCATATGGTATGTCTTTGTTAAGAATTGTTTGGAGGAACACATGTCATAAATGAGCATCATGGGGCCTGGGAGTTGTTTTGAGTGAGCAGGAAGATCTAGTGTGATGTTTCCCTCCCCAGCTATGTCATGATGATGCCGTTCAAGCGCCAGGCTCTGGTGGAGTTCGAAAACGTGGAAAGTGCAAAAAAATGTGTGACATTTGCAGCAGATGAACCTGTGTACATTGCTGGGCAGCAGGCCTTCTTCAACTACTCCACAAGCAAGAGGATCACTCGGCCAGGGAACACTGATGACCCGTCCGGTGGGAATAAAGTTCTCCTGTTGTCGATTCAGAATCCTCTCTACCCAATTACAGTGGTACGTTTTGTCTTCTTTTATCTTTTTTTTTTATCTTCACATAGGTAACATGCCTGTTCTTAAATAAAGGTTTTTCAAGATGATTCAGTCTTGTACAGATATTTTGCAATACATTTGGAGACTTCAGAAGTGAGGATTTTGAGATGTTTAAGTTGCTGCGTGCTTCTGGAATATTTCCAAATGTATTGCCACAACATCAAGATTGTTACTAAGCCTTTAGGCTTTGAGTGGTATATGTTTAAAGAGCAAGTAATTTTACCAGTAAGGATGGGTTATTTTATTGCAGTTCTTAAGTATTTCCTTTGTGGAAAGGTGAAACCTTTATCTTCTGATGATCAATTCCAGTTTGATGGAATCTCTCTCACTTTTACTTGGGCCAATATATTTTCCTTTTCAGCATCTCAAGTTGTACCATTTATAAAGTTGTATCCTGATTTATTGCCATTAATGGCACATGTACATGTTTTTTTAAGATACAGGCGTGTTTTTTTGTTGTTATTTGAGAATTTATGTTTTATGATGCATTAAATGCTTGTATTTTTCACAGAAGATTTTATAGTAGATGTTGAATTGCCCAGGAATATTTCAGGAAAAATTTTTAAATTGTGTACTATGATACAAGTGTAAATCACTTGTTCTTAGGGATGTAGGATGGGATGGATCAATCAAAGTGTTTGCAGTATGTGGAACCAAGTAACTGAATGCAAGCATTAAGTCTTGTTTAATGTGCTGTACGTTATGAGAGCAAATTGACTGCAACTTAGTATTTCTGAAATTACCTCAAGTAGTCAGTTCCAGATCATGCATTCTGCTTCACTGTCTTGTGAGCATCAATAGATTTTTGTCTGTTGATTCATCAGTGGGTGATGAATTTTCTTTCTCCTGACAACTTTCTTTATAGAAAAGCATGCCAAGATATGAGTTGCTTTTTAGTGTTTAAAAACAAACTTGCTCTGAGCTGAGTGAACAAATCCACTGACTGAGTTAAAGTATTCTGTGCATGTGACTGTAATACAAATTTTGGAAACTGTTTCGTTTATGCATTTTAAATTTGCCTTGCCTGAGCCCCTGAGTTTAAGGTGGATGCTTGAAGAAACTGGGAGCAAAAGCCCGGTTCTGAGCTAGAAGAGTTCCTTGGGAATTCTGAGGATGAAGCCTCTGGCACAGTAGCTCCTTTTTAAAAACAAACAACCCCCCCTAACCTCTTCCTTCCCACTGCCCCCAGCTGTTTCTTTAGCATATACAAATGAGTGCTAGAAGCAGGCAGATTTCCAGAATTACTGGCAAGCATCAGAGCTCATTGAAGGCAGCATAGTCACAGCAACTGGGGAGAGCAGCTGTGCCTGTAACAGCTAAAAATGTGATGAGAAAAATACGAATTTTGCACTTGGGTTAAAAAAAACCAGTTAATTTAAGAATGCCTCAGGCAAAGTCTGCATTATTAACAAAACCTACCCCCAACAAAAGAAAACAAAAATCAACCGAACAACTCTCCCTCTTAAAAAAAGAAAAAGAGACACAAAGCCCAAGACTACTTTTTCCTCTTCAACACTCTTCTCTTCTTAAATTTGAACTACAGTTAGAAAAATAGGTGAAAAATTGCAACCAGTTATTCAAGTCTTAATAATTACAGTAAACTGTTAAATAGTTTTAAGAGTTTTTGGAGAGAAATTGGTCTGTTCAAGGGCAGCTTGTGGCAGAAGCAAAATCGTTCTGAAATTTTGCTGCCGCCTATTTCCTCTATTACAATTGTGACCAGCTTCTCTCTCTCACAGAACTTTTTTTCTTTTGAGGTGTGTGACAGTGAAGGGTAAGAAGGGCAGATTAACTGTATTTAATTCCTAGTTGCTTTTCATCCTTGTGTGGTAGGGGGCATTGGTATTTTGAAGAGTTTTGCCTTAGATGTCATGTTCGGGTCTTAGTTCTTTCTCTGAGTTTCCTTATGTGTGGGCAGAACTTTGTCAGGGCTTTGTCTGTTCAAGGAGACTTTCCCAAAGTGACTCGTGCTGCTGCAGTCATTGCTGTCTGTCCAGCCATACCTCTGCTGTTGCCTCTTACACTTCTAAACCTTCTACAGGTGCATTAGGAAGGTGTGGTGTGCCTTGGCAATTCAGATATTTTAAACTTAACTACCAACACATTCTGATGTTAAGCAGCTGCATCTCCTTTTTTTTTTAATTATATTCTAGTATGTATATAATGCTAGTGCTTAATTTTTTTTATAAATAGCCTACGTTACTGTGTCTTGTGAACCACTTGATTGATTTGATAAAGTAGCTGAATTATAAAACTTAATTTAAAAATCCAGCTGTGTGTGTGACTGCTGGCTAATGACACTGATGGTGTTTTGAGTAGAGTTTATGTTTTGAAAGACAATTTTTTGGTTTTAATTAAGTGGCTGTGAAGAAATTTTTTGAGGCGCAAATTGTGAAAGAAAGTCATGTCCCTCAAAATTAATGTTACCTGGAGCTGGAAGGTTTCTAGAAATCTTTTCTCTCGAACAGGAGAGATGGAGGGCAGCCTTTTGTACTGCCTAGTGTGCTGTAAGTGATCTCACAGGTCTTATTTTTATGGGTTCAGGCTGTGTGGGCTGTGTTTGTCTTAATTTTAAGAAATCTGCACACCCCCTGCTCCTTTGCCTCCCAATTGCTCCTATACTCTGCAAAACATAATAATATTATACCTACTTGCTTTGCTGCTTCTCCCTCTTGTCCCCCAAATGAACCTGAGGATGTACTCCAAGGTCTTGGAATGAGCATTTCGGAGGTACTTGGTTTAGATATAAGGAAAGGACAAAGCATAGCACCCACTTGCAAGGTGGGTTGATTCAGGTGTATGAAAACTGTTGAAATTCTCTTTTTGATGAGCTGTCTAAGTTTACATCTTGAACTATCCCCAGTTACTCTCTGAAAATGAACATGAACTCAGCTGCTGGAGTCCTAGGAAATGAAATGTGTTATAACTACAATGTCCCTGTCTCTGCTGTGGTAGAACTACTGCGGGGCAATTCTTGAAAGGTAGCAGAGCTTCAGACACGGATGCAGTTACTGGGTTTTAACACAGTTGAAGATACTTGTTAAAGCAATATTCACCTGAGTACTTCTTATAGAAGTCTTTTCCTGATTTTCAAATTTGATTGCCTGTTCTACATTGATCCATAAAAATCCCACTCATGAATGTGTTAATTATAGAGGGGAAAATAACAAATGGAAAGTTAACAACCCTTTTCTTTGCTCTTTGGCATTTAAATACCACTGCAAAAAAATGTTCTGTGGACCAAAAGTGATTGGAATTTCACATCTGACTAAAATTTTTTTTTCTTCCTTCTTCCTTAGGATGTTTTGTACACTGTGTGCAACCCTGTTGGAAAAGTTCAGCGCATTGTTATATTCAAGAGAAATGGAATACAAGCCATGGTTGAATATCCTTTTTGAGTGTGATTTTTTTTTCTGTAGGTTCTTGACTCCAGATGGGTTTAACATGAGAATGTCAGAAAAATACTGTTATTTTGAGACCAAATTATTTCTTAATTTCTGTCTAAGACATGGTAACTCCTAATTTTTGTATGTCTATAAGACAAAGTAGTACTTACACATTTCGTCTTTGTAGCAAAATGGCATTCTTAATAGTGATCTGGATAACAAAGTTTATAGTCCCTCAGGTCTCATAATTGCAGACATGATTATATCATAGATTCGACAACTGTTTATATACACTTTTATACACAAAAATTTCATGGCTTCTGCATGTGTTGATACTTAAAAAATGGGTAAGGGATTGCAGAGCTGCAATTTGTCTTCTTCAGACTCTTCTAAAATAGTCCCAGTATGTACCTCTTGTCTCACTGTTTTGTCTTTATAAAGCAAAGGCTGACTTAGGCATCCTTGACCTTGATCCTGAGGCATCATGTACTGAGGAAATTCCCTGCTCTATTATTCTACTGTTTACTCTACTTGCAGCATTAAGTTGTTCTTGGGTTGAATGTTCAGAATTGTTGTGTGTTGCTGTAGTTTGGAAAGTCCAAAGTCAGATATGATTATGCCTTCATTTATGAAACTGATAGCCCTCTTCCAAAAGCTTGATTGCCATCCATTTTTAACTGTTATCTTGACAAAATTTGCCAAAATCTCAGGCATTATTTTGTGATTTGAGATGCTACCAATGTGACAGGCTTTATTAGTGGGTCACTTCTGTAAAATACAACTTAACCAGTGGCTGCATTGATGATTTACCAGGCAAAGAGGGCTACTCTAAGTTCTGTTAAATCAAACAAATTGCTATTTATCTATGTAGAAGACTTCAAATGTGTGTTCTAAGAGACAATAATTAGACTTACTGTATATGCTGAGTTTGTCATAAATGGAGTTGTCAAGATCAGATGACTTACCAATGTACAGTTGGGGGTTATTCTTCATCTTGTGAAAGATTAGGGAAGTTGTGGGGAGGATCCTGCACACACTCAGAAACGGCCATCCTTATGTCCTTTGAATTAAATTCTGTAACATGCCTTTTATTGAAAATGAAAACAGTCAGCTATTGAAAGAAAACTCAAAAATGTGAGTGAAGTAATGCAGCAGCAAGGTAAACAGTTAGGGGTGGGGAGGAAAGTGAGCTTCAAGACAAGCCTTACCTGAAAAGTGCAAAAATTTACTCAAATTTAAATGCTAATTGCAGTATCCATTACTTCTGCAGTTCTGGCCAGTGTCAGTTTCTTATAGGTCTGGAAGCTTAACTTTTCGAATTTTTAAGTTCCACAGTGAATCTGCATCACTTTGGAAGAGGCTGGGCTGCAGGAATGTGGCAAAGACCAAGGCACGTTTTGCTGTTTTGGACTCTTTCCGAAATGTCAGTAAATGATACCGAGGCATGGTGCAAAAGGTCTGTTCTGCTGCAGAGTTCATGCTTTCTGACACCATATATTATTGAGTATGTGTGAGATCATGGGTTGTGACGTGCCAAGGCTCAGGTACATTTTTCTGCTAATCATAGAACTAATCTTCAGTATGGAAAGCACGTGACATAACTTAGGTGTTGGAGGCTGGTACATGCATCTGCCTGTTGCATTTTTTTGAGGCAAGATGTTTATTTGTTCACTCAGTCTCTCTTTTAGTTATGTAGGTTTTTTTGGCTAATGAGCTAATAACCGGGTACAGTTAGTTCTTTTTGCTGTAAAGTAACTACTGTGATGAGTCTGTATTGAGTTCTTGTAGTGTATACAACAGTGAAATGTCTGCAGGCTTCCAAAGTAAAGCCATATCAGATAAAAGGGACATGAATGAGACACCTGGGGGAAAAAGATCCTTAACATGATGTGTATGTTTGAATCAGTGTTTTGTGCTCAGAAGGCGAAGGCTGCACTCAATGGAGCAGATATCTATGCAGGATGCTGCACACTAAAAATTGAATATGCAAGGGTAATGCTTGGACCTTCTCTTTTAATTTTACTGGAAAAAAAATACATATAGTCAAGACTTAACCTTTTTCACTTTTACTTTATTTGAACAGCCAACTCGACTTAATGTCATTAGGAATGACAACGATAGTTGGGACTACACTAAGCCATATCTGGGCCGCCGAGGTAGGTTCTGATCCATTCTCACTGTAGCTGTTTGACTGTACTAATGCCAGCCCTTCACACGTGGTCAGGCTGTGTGGCAACAGTCCTTCCAAAGCAGGCCAGTGCTGCTGGAGGCTGTGTCACCACAGGGAATTAACCCTGAGCCCTAGTGCCCCCTACTGCCGTGTGCTTGAGCCACTTAGTGCAACAAGGAGCCCACACCTCCAAGCACCTTCGCAGTTCTCAAGGACTTGCATTTCTCCAAGCAGCTCTCTCTCTTTGGAGGAGAGGAAACCTGGCACAGACTATTCCTTATAAACTACAAACTTGCACACTGCTTCTCCTTCGAAAGGACTCTTTTCCCCTATGTTGGACAAGGCATTAAGAAGGATAGAGGACTTCAGCAGGCTGACTCTACACTTCAACATGCACCACATCGGCATCAGCAAAAAAAACACCCCAAACAAACAAAAAACCCTCTGAAAAACCTCAGACTTGCAGTTCACCTTGTCTGCATACTGCATGCACCACCACCACAAGTTTTTAAAGGAGGACATTTTCAGTACTTCAGATTTGTGTGGGATGAATAACATGATAGACTGTACCCATTCTGTTCAAGTTTGTATGTATGCTGGTCTTACTTCCCTTAAAATTACCAGTGAAAAATCGAGAACCTCTAAAGCTAAGAACCTCTTGTTGATATCATTGACGTTGTAATCTTTTTATTGCTTGCTGTGTGTGAGAGTTGCTTTCAGACTTCACAGTGTAAATATTGTTTAGTAGTAGGGAAAATCAATCATTATATGTAGATAGTTGGAACTGAGCAGTGCAGTACCAAGAAGTCCCCTCAGCTATACTTAAGTAATAAAATAGGGAGATTCATAATTGGTACAGGCATACTGTCTCTTAAGTACTCAGCTGTAAAAATTCTCAGAACTTAACTCATGTCAGTGGAAACTATGATTATATATGTACAGTCAAACTGCTGTCTAGCCTAACTCCTGTAAAGTGTTTATTGAAAAATAATCAAAAATCTGTAACTATTGAGTGCAGTGTTCAGTAACCTATGTACAATAATGTGTTCAATGTAAAGTTAGAAAAGTGAAGACAATGTGACCAAGATAGAGTATCTACTTATCAAAGACTACATGAGAACCAGGGCTTTGGCTGTCTCAAGAGATTTGCACTTTCAGGGTAATTCTGCAGAGACACTGGGCTTGTGAAACTGTTGTACAACTAAGAACTTAGGGCTTGCCTTTTCTAAACAAAGTTCTTGTAAAAAGTTAACAAGGGAGCTACAGTATTGGTTGCAGCTTGTAGATTATGACTATTTGTCTTGGGATTCAAATTTTTTCTCAAATTCTTGAGTCAAAGAAAATGGATTCTTGAAGAAACTCAAGGACAAGAAAAAAATTTAAAGGCTTGAATTTGAAAAATTGAAAGGATTAATTTGACGCTTGTGTCTTTTGATTATTGCAGTGTTGGGAGGCTGACTTGTAACACTGTGCATCTAATTATATTCTATAATTGGTCTGCAGATAGGTATGACTGTTTGAACAAAAACTTCCCCAAACTTGAGCAAACAGTGGAAAATGGAAAACTTAGGACAGATGTGGCTTGCTCTTTTCAAGAACTCTACTCTTTTGTGTTTCTTTTGTTTCTGTCTCTATTCTCTATACATAAGCACCCTACTACACAGAAGAGGAAAAAAATTAGACTTGTGTTATATAGATATATTTATATATCATTACATATTGTATGTAGCATGATTTTTAATTTATTGTGATCCACATCCATTTATCTGGGAATATAAATAAATGAACAGTGAAGTGTACTCAAGAAAACAGGCATCTAGAGCAGTTTTGCTCATAAGGTAATCCAGGAGTTGAGGTTTTCTTTCTTCTGAAAGAGTTTATGTATTTGTCCTTCAACTTACTCTTGCAGCAGCAATATTTGGGTTTTGAACATAGTGTGATCTGAGTTGTAGGGATCTCACTGCAGCAAAGATCTTATCCCAAAGGACATTCCAAGGACAGACATGCCAATAAATCCTTTCAGAATTTCGCACCTGCCCCTCAAATGTTAGGAAGGAAATGAATTTTACTAACAATTCTTTTTAAGAACTGTTTTTAGTTCTTTATGGTAACAAATTACAAACTTGCCTACAGTCTTTCTCCACTAAAGTAAACTTCCTAACAAATGCCTGCTGCTATGAACCCATATTGCATTAGATTGAATTTAAAAACCCCACCTGACTTAGTTTTCTACTTGCCCTTAGCCAGAAATTTCAAACTGTAGTTTGGAGCATTTCTTTTGGTGGTAATACCAGTTTGCTCAGTGACTCAAGGACCTGATTTTAAAACTAAACTAAAAATCAAGAAACTCAAGCCTAAACAAGATTATAAAGAACATTTCCTTTCAGAATTATTTTTAACACAGGTCAGTTCTCGTGTTTCAATGCTTGTTTACCCAAGTATTTATACTGGCACAATCCCGGGGCTTTGTTCAAAGAAGGAACAAGCATGGGACAAGGAGAGAGCAGTGGACTGCACCACCACAAGGAGAAAATATTTGTCAAACTTTTCTCACAGAATTCTTTATTTGAAGAATATGATTCTTGACTATATTTTACTGTGGGCAGTTTCAAAGCATTTAGTTCCACAGTCTGGACTTACTTCAGACAAAAGTGATTTGTCTGAAAGATGAATTCTGCATACAGTTTAAATGCTCAAAATACTTGATAAGAGTGCTCATTTGCTTTCTAGAGCCAAGAACCAGAGCTGTTACCCAGAAAAGGGAGTGGAAAAGTAAACTTGACAACAGTAATCTTTCTTCCATATATTTGAAAGTGTTCAGGACTGCTCTCTCTTCAGATTTATTGCCAAAGTAAATATCTGACTTGGAACCTGTCCTCAAAATCCTGAGCAGAAAGGGCCACATGTGTTTTCATCTCCCACTGTTGTGTAATCAAATAGTTCCTGGTTTTTGGGGAAAATACCTCTAACTGCATTAGGCTGGAGCTACTATTTTCAGCAGTCATACCTGAATTTCCTGGGATTTATTGTAAACTGATAAATGCCTTGCCCCATCTCTTCAGTGTGGCTATTTTTAAATTGTAAGAAAAGAATTGTTGCTTACCACAAAGAAATCTGGAAGTTCAGATTTTTTTGTTGTGCAGCATGGATCTGATTGGAAAATACAGCTTTGGCTGTGAGGCCTTGCTTCCCTCCATTAATGTAGACCCCTTGCTTAACTTTATATCCTAGAGAACTGGGTTTTCTTAAAGGATTGACTGTTGTTTAAGTGCATTACTCAGTGCTGCTTTCCTTCAGTTGAACTGTTATGTGCTGCTGATAATGCCACAATGTACAATCCTTTCAGCACGCCCATAAATCAGTAGGTGTTCTGTAAATATATATGTACACATATGTAATGCTCTCTGTTTACTGATTATGAAACCATGTAATACAGGTTGTTGTTGGCTTATGCTGAAACTTCTTGAAAGAAGCCCACTTTGAAAATGTGTTGCTGTTGAAGCTAATATTATGATTCAGGTACTGTCTTTCAAAAGTACTGCATTTCAAATTTGTTTTAAGAGACACATGGGTAAATCCTGCTGTATGGTGTTTTCTATACTAATGTGTGGTGTCTGTTTAGGAGAACTATTGAGTATCTCCATAAACTTTAAATGTCTGCATCTCCTCATTGGCCACTGCCCCCAATCAACTTAAGTGCAATTTGTTATACAGATGGCAGTCTTTTAATTTTGGTGTCCCAGGGCTACAGCTTGTGTTTTTAGACATAGAGTGAATGAGAAATCGTTTATAAAATTAACAAGGACTCAAATTACTTTTTCACTTCTTAACTAGAAGCTTTGTGTCTTAACTGGAGAAATCAAGTGCCTGGTTATGCATACTAAATTGGTTTCTTTCCCTTCCCACGTTAGACAGAGGGAAGGGCCGGCAGAGACAAGCTATTTTGGGAGAGCACCCATCATCCTTTAGACATGATGGCTATGGTAAGTAACATGGGATGACAGCTGGTTATGATTTCTTACATGCTGCATGGAATTCTAAATATTTAATCAATGCTTGGCTGTGGATCCCTTCAGCATGAGCAGTTCACCTGCAGTGCTGTCAGTTTGCCTTCTGAAGCACTGCTGGTTCAGTGAAATCCACGTGCACTCATTGCCTCACCTCTTGTCGTGGAGAGCATTCAGCTCTGCAGGTTTATTCCTTGGAAGAAAGTTTCCTTTCAGTTGCCATCACCCTGGCAATCGGTAGAAAATGATATCTGGATTGGGAAAGCAGTTTTTTCCTAGAAAACAGCAACAGCTTGATCAATGGTTTGGTACAACAGAGAGCTCTGATGTTTTTGCATGCAAAACTATGAATTGTTTGCCTTGGCACTTCTAATGCAGCTGATTCAGAAAAGGTTTTGGAATAATGTTTTGGAATTAGTGCTACATAGTACTGCATTTGTTACCAGTGCTCTCTGTAAAGGAAGACCTGCTGTCACTTTCCAGGCTGGAGAAACAAACGTCCCCACTTACATGTGACTGTTCTAGTTATTTACTCTCTCAGCTGTCAGGTGCAATGTGATTTGTTTTGCCTCTTTCTTTGCAAAGGTATTTATGATATTTTACAGTGTAGGTTGACATCCTACCTACTCCTTCCAAAAGTTCTTCAAATCTCCAGAATTTCTAAGTTCCACCTTGACTCAGTGATACTTTTTTCTTTCTTCTGATACATCCTTCTACCTTAAGTAAGGCATCCATTTCCTCCTTTACCACTGTCTCCCTGTCATTACTGATTTTGCTGGAAAAAAAAAGACAAAATGTTCCTTTTATACTTGGCTTATGTGAATTTCACATTATTTTTGTCTCAGAAAAACAGGGATCCTGCCCTTGGTCTGGCATTTTCTATGAACAGAGGTATTGCTTACTAGTAGTGTCTCATCACTAAAAGAAAAAAAAAAGGAATTGTCTGTTTCAGTGAAACTTGTCACTTTATCTATAGTGCAAAATAAGACCACTTCATTTTGCATTAATGTGGGGATTTAAGTATTCCAAATGAGCATTTTGTAGAAAGGCAGGCTTCTGACTTAATCTTATGTCTCTGGGAAAAAGAGCTGTGTCATCTCCTGACCTCTGGCTCACTCCTTTTGGTTTGTTTTTCCTACTCTGTAATATTTTTCTTGGTGTCATGTAGCTATGTCAGTAGATAGGAATATTTCTGAAGGTTGATTTTAATTATTTCCTCTGATATGTTTATGTTCAAATATTTTGCACAGTGCAGTGAAGATAATGATTTTTGTAATTACTGGAATATAATTTTTCAGCAATTACTGTAACCTTCTACCCCCTCCTTTGAATACGCATTATGTATGTGGGCTTTGATGCATGATTAAGCAGTGAAAATTATTTCAAACAATATAAAACATGGTGTTTCATCTCCTTAGGCTCCCATGGTCCTTTGTTGCCCTTGCCAAGCCGGTACCGAATGGGATCTCGGGACACTCCAGAACTTGTTGCTTATCCATTGCCCCAGGCATCCTCCTCTTACATGCATGGCGGAAATCCTTCTGGGTCAGTTGTCATGGTTAGTGGGTTGCATCAGCTCAAGATGAACTGTTCAAGGGTATTCAACCTGTTCTGCTTGTATGGAAACATTGAGAAGGTAAGGCATAATTTATTAGAAACTTGGAAACTACTAGAGTCCTTTTAAATGCTTGGGAAAAAAGCCTGTCTGAGATGGTCTAAAAATGTATCCTAATATTTTATAAAACTATTAGTTGGGGTCTTGGTTGCAATGTCATTTTTTTTTACTTTATATATCTTAGGTAAAATTTATGAAGACTATTCCGGGCACAGCACTGGTTGAAATGGGTGATGAATACGCTGTAGAAAGAGCGGTCACACATCTCAATAATGTCAAGTTATTTGGAAAGAGACTCAATGTCTGGTAAATATGTTTTATCAGATTAATGGTCCACCAGTGGGCAGATGGAATGAGGTTTCAAAGGGACAATATCACATTGCTCTGTTATTGTTGGAGTTACGATTTCCAATTTGCAACTGTTTATTTTGGCTTTCAGCTGGAGGAGGGTGGATTTGGGTTAGATATTAGGAAGAAATTCTTTACAGTGAGGGTGGTGAGGCACTGGCACAGGTTACTGAGAGAAGCTGAGGATGCCCCATTCCCAGAAGTGTTCAAGGCCAGGTTAGATGGGGATTTGAGCAACCTGCTCTAGTGGAAGCTGTCCCTGCCCATAGCAGGGGTTGGAACAAAATCATCTTTAAGGTCCCTTTTGAACTCAACCACTCATAAGATTTATTACTACTTATAATTTTATTTATTTACATTCATAAAGCATGTTGTCATTACATGGACTGGACACTAATAAACTCTAATCCCTGATGTGTCTTATCCATTTTTTTGCATTTTTGAAAAGAAGGTGTCAAATCCAACCCATCTTGTTCTTATTGTATTTATTTCAAATTATTGTAAAGAAACATCGGCTCTTTTCTAGTTAGATAATAATCTGCAAAGTATGATAGGCTTAATTATTTAAGAAACTTTATCCTTAAATTCCAGTGTTTCTAAGCAGCACTCAGTAGTTCCAAGCCAGATATTTGAACTGGAGGATGGCACGAGTAGTTACAAGGATTTTGCCATGAGTAAAAATAATCGCTTCACCAGTGCTGGCCAAGCATCCAAGAACATCATCCAACCACCCTCCTGTGTGCTGCATTATTACAATGTTCCCCTGTGTGTGACTGAGGAAACGTTTGTAAAGGTAGGCACTTGGAATGACTGGCATCCAGTGCTTTCTGGGCTCTGTCCTGGCTTTTCGTGGTGCTGCTTTTAAAAGCAAGTAACTGGGAGGGTTATAGCGTAGCCACTGGAAGAGACCTGGTTTTTAAAATACATTTGTAGCCCCTTTGGATATGTTCTCAATTCTCGAGTTACTGTCTCAAGTTTATTCATTTATATTTTTTTAGTGTGAGAAATCTTGAAAATAAAGTTGTAATGTGAGGGTTATTTTGGAGGAAAGGGAAAATATACAAAGCCAAATACATGAAAGTTAGAACTACAATTCATAATTTACTGACTCCCTGATGTGGTTGCTCTAATGACTGCTAGGATGTTTTGGAATGGAGACAAGCATGCAGGTGGGACACTTGGCACAGTTGTATCCTAAGTGAACTCTGGATGCTTAAAACATGCAGTACTGTTCCTCTCTAAGTGGAGGCAGTGGTAAGACAGCTGACAGTTCAGCAAGTTCTTTTTCAGTTCAGTAAAATACATTTTTGCAGCTCTGTTTGAAAATGAACTCTGGTTCCCAAGTGGTGCCCTTGTATGTACAACTTCAGAGCTACTGTATTGGAGTAGGAATGTCAAAAAGTAGAACTTGTTATTATTTAAATAAGTTTTTGGAGATAATAGTGATGTCACATATGCAGGAGCCTTGTTTTACATACTTCAGAATGGTATTCTAAAGAGTTACCAGACTAAACATATTTTTAAAATAATTTGCCAAAAATTCTTGCAAACTCTCTTAAAAAGTCAGAATCTTCTTTTTTGTGTGTCTCTTCCAGGAACTTGGAATTTTTGCTAATTTGTTTATGTGCACTTTTGCTGGAGTTTTACCTCTTATTTTATTTTTGTGACAGTTATGTGAGGATCATGAAGTTCTCAGCTTTATTAAATACAAAGTGTTTGATCCAAAACGTAAGTAAAGTGTGATGATTTTGGGAAGTCGCTTGATTCCAGTTTTGATCTGAGTATGCACTGTAAGGAGAAGTTACTGATCCCCTCTTTCCCATTTCGATTTCTCATTTTGACAGCTTCTGCCAAAACACTGTCTGGTCTGTTGGAATGGGAATGTAAGACAGATGCAGTGGAAGCTCTCACTGTACTTAATCACTACCAGATAAGAGTCCCAAGTAAGTCAATTTTCCTAATCTTACTGCTGGAATTTTTCTTTCTGTGAAGAAGGACTTGAGGGTTCTAGTGGCCACAAAAATGATCAGAAGGCTGGAGCACCTCTCCTGTGAGGAAAGGCTGAGAGAGCTGGGGTTGTTTAGCCTGGAGAAGGCTCTCAGATGACCTTGTGGTGGCCTTCTAGTACTTTAAACTGGGCCTATAAAAAAGAGGGAGAGTGACTTTTGACATGGGCAAATAGTGGTAGAACAAGGAGTAAGGGTTTTAAACTAAGAGAGATTTAGGTTTTAGGTGTTAGGAGGATGTTCTTGACTGTGCCCACAGTGTGTTCTGTGTTGTCTCCTCACAGATGGCTCCAACCCTTACACCTTGAAGCTTTGCTTCTCTACTTCATCCCATTTATAGAGAAGAGGACAGCATGTTAAGAGCTACGTTCACCTGGATTTGCAAGTTAAAAACTACACTTCGTTCACAAAGCTCTAAAGTGGTTGTTCTAATGTTGCCTTGTTTCGACTTAATTCTAATATCTTTTATCTTGTTTTATAATAAATGGATGTTCCTTCATAAATACAAACCAGATTTTTTTTTATTTTTTGCCTCTGAGAAGTATATGTTGTAAGCTTACTACAAAGTTTGTATTTTGTTAGTGTAGTATCTTCAAATGTCTAAAGAAGTACCAGGTAGTATAAACAAGATTGTTTCTTTTCAAAAAATGAAATATATTTGCATTTTCAAAATGTTAAAGATTAGCAAGTATTTTTCCATTTGTAGTCTTAATTGGCAGATTGAACTATTACAGCAGAATTTTAAATGTAGAACTTGTTTTTCAGTATGTTAAGTAGTGAAGTATGTTGCAATACTAAAAAGAAGCTTGTATTTATAAAATGCTTTGATCGGGTTAATGTTGCACATACTGAACTTTTAGTAGTATAGACTTGATTTATAGTTCAGACAGAGCTAATGTAGAAAATTATTAAGTATGTACACATGTATGGTATGAATTCATACTTATTTAAAGTGGTTTTGGTTTTGGTTTTTTTTTTTTTTTTTTAAAACTATTTTCCATTTGCATTAGCATGATGCCATCTATAGCTAGTCCCACCATAGGGGCCTTTTAAAAATTAAAATTGCAAGCCTGTATCAATGTGTTCATCCTCATTTTCCATAACTTAAACTTAAATATTTGGTGTTTAACATATCCTTTTGACTCTTTTTTTTAAAGCAGTGCTTATGACATACTAAATGGTAAAATGGCAGGGGGGGGTGACAACATGAATTGCGATAGAAACCAAGGTGGTAAAAATAGTTAAAACAAAAACAAAGCTCCCACCATATCCTTTCATACCTGGATGGTTAATTCAATATTTTCTTTTGTCTGATTTATCTTAAACATCTATTATGACCATGAAAGAATTCATTGGGTGAATAGTGTTGGCTTGTCTTTAGCTTAAGATGAGGTGATCTCAGTGGGATTCAGGTAAAGTAACTGATTATGTGAAATTAATGAGGCGAGAAATCTTTCACTTTGGAGAAGATGATTTGTTCTGTTCCAGTGCTTTGAAACCTGTCTTCTGGAACTGGAGTTGTGTTTTATTTGGGCTAAGGCCCCAGAAATGGGAATCCATGCAGGGAAGTCTGGGAGCTGTTGTCCTAGCTAGGCTCTGTGTGTGTTCTCCTTTCTGAATTTGCAACGGAGTGTTCAGTTCTATTCTTAGTCACTGGAGAGAAGTTACTTTATCAGCTATTTTATGCTTTATCCTGTAAGTTTTTTCTTCTGGCTTTATGGATCTTATCTATATCCATCCTTTAAGCAAGATGATTTGTGCAGAGTGCGTGTCCTTGAGAGGTTATGTTGTAGGATGTTTACAGGCTGTGGACCTTGCGCATCTTTCAATACAGACTGGATTTTCCCCATTCTTAATTTCAAGGCAAATATTCCTTATCATACAAGGGAAAATGTGTCAGGTGTCCTTCAGGTTTTCTCATCAACAGTGATTCATTTTTGCCCTGTCTACCTCCATTTTGTTCATGCTTCAGGTAATGAGTGTTTCAGGTATTCACATCAGGCTTTTAAAATGTCTGAACTGGGAACTAAAAACCAGCTACTCCTTGGCAGCTCTTTCCACACAGGGTTTGGAATAACCCCAGCCTCCTGTCTGCGAGGTGGCCAAGAGACTTGCATTTTAGGGGCACTGCTGAGACTCTTTCAGCCTCAGTGCTCTTTCCCCAGAAATTGCTTTCATACAGCTCCAGTGCAGAAGTCCATGTGCCATATCTTGCTGCTAGTGAAATGCTCTGTGCTGCTTAATGTTTTAACTCTAAAACATCTCTCCCAATCTCTCATTTCTCTTTTATCAACTTGAACATTCTGTGAAAACCTGTTTCTTCTATCACAATTTGCATTGCTGGTTGTATTAATGTAGTTCCAGAAGTCTTTTGTAGTTGAGCATTAAAAATAAGTCTGTTTTCAATTTGGAATGTAGGATGAGTGACCCTTAAAACATTCAGGTTTTATTTAAAAAAAAAAAAAAGAAAAAGAAATGCACTTTAATGTTTTGGTGTCCTCAGTGGATCACAGCATTCAGTGCCTAAGATGTTCAGGTGAAAGGCATCTTTCTTGTGTCTTCCCAGATGAAATGGAGCATGGTTCCAGGTATATCGCAGAGGACATGATAGCAACTGGAAGGCCCATATGCAAAATGAGTAGCCTCTGCCATGTGGGGCAGAGAAGAGAGGAGACTGAAGAATTGGGCAAGCTTCTTTCTCCACAAAATGATCATCTTATTCATGTATTCGTGAGAACAGGAAAGATTCCTTGTTGGTATTTTGCTGATAAAAGAAAATAATGTCTTCTCTTGGGCCTCAAGGATGGGTGCTTGTCCTCAGGAAGGAATGAGGTTGGTCTTCCACACACAAGGTCTGTGTTCATGTTTAATCCTACTCTTTAGAACAGAGCCCAAACAGTGGGGCAGATGGGGAGTTAGTTGCTCCACAGGAAGTGAAGTTTGTCTCTCATTTGGCAGTGGTATTACCATACCTGTTAGATTAAAATTAAACCTTCAAGGTCTCATAATGCTGTTTTTTTTCCTATCTCTTTTGCATAAATCATACAAGCAAAACACTGAACATTGCTATGCACATTCCCTGCGTGTAAGCAGCTGTCATTCACAATGTAGTATCTTCATGTCTGTCCCACTGTTTGTTTTGTTGGGTTTTGTTTGTTGGTGATGTTTTGTTCGTTTTTCCAACTGGCCACTTTTCATTGGAGGTAAAGATGTTTTGAGGTGGAGATATGTTCCTCTTCTCTCATGATATTCTAAATCTTGTTTATTTTTCCTTGTACGTGAGAAGTGTGAAGTTGTTTTTTGACTTTCAATATCACCACAGCAGGATAGAGTGTATTACTAGGGTGATGAAAGAGAAGATTTAAAAGAAACCATGGAGGATGTGTTTGGGTGTCCTGCTTTGTGAAAGGAATGATACAACTGAATGTGGTGTCACTAAGTCTGTCTTTCAGTAAGGGATAATGTTTGGGGCAAGTTGGCTTGTTACTGGCTGAAACCCTTCTGTTGTAATTAAATGCAACTTGCTCCTTTTCCCGCTGTGTGTTTTCTTGTGAACACCTCTTGAACTTGTTTGAATGTGCTGGTGGCTCAGCAGGAGACATTCAGTCTCTTCTGTTAGATAATGCATCGAGGTCTGGGTACATGAACACTCTTGCTTAATTATTTTTTCATCTCAGGGATGTGTTTAAACATATTTGGGATTTTTTTTGTGTGTCCTTTTTTTGGAAAATACCTTGCATTCCCACATCTGTAGCTACCAGTGGATTTTTTAGCCATTCCAGAGTTTCATGTCTACTTTTTCTATTTTTATGTCTAACCAGTCAGAGAGAAGTGTGCTGCATGACTATTTGTTGTGAAATTCAAGTAATCTTCTCAGTTCCCATTAATATTGACACGTTTGGGGAGGGGTGATCAGATGTGCTCACTCCTGTGATAACGTGGTGCTTCTAGGGTGCCATTTGGGTTCCTTAGAACCACAGGCAGATAAAAATAACCTGAAACAAGTAGCTCTTCAGGGTTTTTGGGAAGACAAGGCCCCTGAGTTCTACTGCTAAAGCATCTGATTTGATAAAGGGTCAATCCATTTCCAGACAGCTGCATTGTCAAGTTAAAAGAACAAAATATTTGTGTTTAGTCTCCTTATGCATAGTCTTTCCCTGTTAAAAATAGAGGATTTCTTTCTCCGAGGACTGTAATTCCCACAGGATGTGGAGGAACCTAATGCAGCCAGATTACTTGTGCTGTGCTTTGACCATGGCTCTCTGAAGGAAGTAACCTCAGTCCCTTTTCACGTGTTCAGAAAGCTTTATCTGTCCTGTGCCAAGCCTTCCTCTCCTGGCCTTTCCCAGCCAGCTCCCTGGGCTGGAGCCATACATGAATTCAGATGGATTCCCTGCTCCTTCCCTTCACTGTTGCAGCTGCTGAAGTGTGGTCTTAATTTCTGGCTCTATTTATTTAACTTTCTTTCTCTGGTGTTCATGGAGCAGCTGCAGCCTGAGTGGGTTTTCATGAGTCCTGCAGGAATGTGCCAGGAAGCCAGCAGCTATGGCAAGATAATCAACCCTCTTTTCCAAAGCATGGGGGATTCAGGAAAACAAATTAATCATGGCAGGGGCAGTATAGCAGTATTCAGAATTAAACACTGGAATGGGATTGTAGGATGGGGGATGGCTGAGGTTGGCAGTTGGAGAACAGTGCAGGATGTAATTACTCAATTTCATATAAGCCATTATCTGTTTATTTTCTTTTGCCATCTTTTATTTCCATTTGTGGTTTCTTCTTTCTTCAAGCTACCAAAAAAAATTAAATTGTTTGTGCTCCATTCAAAATTAAAGTGGGTAGTAGTCAAATAAGCCTCCAGAAGCTATTAGAGTGCTTCTTACTGAGAATCCTAAATTTTCTGTCTCTTAGGCTGCTAATACAATAGACTCTGGTATTGCAAGAAGCACAGTTTGTATTTAGGTGATGCTTTGTCTATCAGCAAAATGCAAAGTTCTGGCTGTTTTAACCTGAATGGCATGGATGCAGGGATTTGCATGTAATATAGATTATGCTTCTATTTTCTGTTAACCACAGTACTGTAACTGCTAAATCAGATTAAATCAGTGGGCTTTAGATAAGCGTCCTGTCAAAAGGCTTCAGATGTATCTAAGAAATAGCCTGATCAGACAGTGAGCTGGTAGTCATCTGCTGCATGGCTTCTGATTGAACCACGGTAACCTCAAACTACAGTAGCTGAAGGTGGGAATCCCACTTACTGAACTACTAGTTCTCTCATCTTCTTGGGGTGCACTTTAAATCCAAAACAAACTCTTGAGTTCTAACAATAGAGCTCAAACTGGCATATTTTAGTTACACTTAAGTATGTTCCCCTTGCCCAAGATTTCTGTGGCGTTTTTCCATCTTTTTATTGCTGTATGGGCAAAGACTTGTCTGTGCCTTTCTAAGGATCCTTTATATGCCCCTAACTCTTCCTTTTTGTGTCCTTTTAATGTGTAGCAATGAGAGCTAACGAGAGGATTCCACATTAGGACTGAGTTATTGACTTACTTCAAGATGACATGTACTCTAGTCTTGCTTTTTTCTGCTGTAGCTTTCGTGTAATAATAGTAATAATAATAATAAAAAAAACAACCGTACCTGAAGTAGTCTGAAGGACAGGTTTCTCTCATGAAGAGAAATAAGATGATAACACTTCACCAAGTCTTCAAGCATATGGACCCCAAGTTCACAGCTGAGTGCAACCCTGCTCTTCTTGCTTTCTTCACCATAGGTAATAACACATCATTTGTGTTTGAGTGCTGCTTCAATCTGCCCCTGCCATTACCTCCAGTGCTCCCACCTTTAATGACCCTGGCATTGCAAAAAAAAAAAAAAAAGAAATTGAGGTTTTACTTTTTATCTCCCAAAGCTTCCAAACTTGTTCTTCTGTCTTCTGCACACTTGGAAAATTCACAAGAAATAGGGCAGAGATATTCAAGGATGCAAGGACAACAGAAGCTAATCTTACTGTTTGAAACTGTCAGGAAGGAAAGAGTCGTAGCTCTGGGCCTGAGCCTGCCAGCACAGCCTCCATTTTATTTTATTGCTGAAAGCAGACTCAGCTTTCCAGGAACTCTGCTTTGTAGACCTTTCCGGAGAACATCCGGCCAAGGACAAGCCTCCTTTCACGGGGAGGACAGAGCGGCTCCGAAGCTGGGATGGCACACGTTCATCTGCAGAATGTGTGTGGGGTGAGGCTCCGTGCTCCAAGGGGACACTTGTTTCTCTCCTGTGGCGTGCTGCCATCCCAGCAGCCTTGGCAGGAGACCTTCCTGCACTAAGCTGCTCATAGCTGAATGTTTGAGAGGAGCTCATCTTTAAACTGCTTAAGCAGCAGTCACTTTCCATGTGAAGCTGCTCTTAAGCCATTTTGCAAGCACTTAAGCTGCTCCTATCTTTTAGTCCTCTTGAGGTGCTGGTATTCCCCACTTCCCCAATCACTGTGTGACTGCCTGTGCCTTGCATTAGCCTGGTTCCTATTAAAGACTGTAGATCAGTATTCCAAAGTGTCACTCACTTGAGTACCTGCTTTGAGTTGTGTCTGTCTTTTGAGTTTAGGCCTGCCAGCCTAAGCTGGTGAGGCTGGCTCCTGAGCCAAGGAGGGTGGGAGTCTGCCCTGGCACAAAAGGGCCCTAAAAACAAATTGCCCAGTGCTCCAGGTTTCACTGGGAGCTTAGACACTTGTCCACACTTGTCCTGCAGCTTGCTGAGGAGTCTGTTTACCTTTAGGAAAACACCCTGCCAATAACCCTGCGTCAGCCTTGTACCTAGGGCTGTGCAACACAGAGGCCGAGCTGATAACAACTGCATTTTGCTTTGTGTCCTTTTCAAGCACAGACCAAGTTCCCCTGCTGAGATCTGAGGAAGGGGTGGGTGGAGAGGCTGAGCTGTGTTCACCTGGGAGATAACGTTCTTATCTGCTCTGTGAACAGGGAGCTGAGTAAAGGAGCAGGGGGAACATGAGCACACCTTTGGCTCTTGGTTGTGGCAGCAGCAGAGACAGACACCAGTCTCTATTATGCTGGCCTGTAAAGCAGAGAAGCTTTCAGAGCCAGGCTGGTCGAGTTTACACAGAGGTGTCTGGTAGATTGTCACAAAATTGATTTTATTTACGCAGTTTAGATAGCTTTGAGCTTGGTACAAGGTAGCTCTGTGGCTTGCACATGAGGAATACATGAGGCCCAGGATGAGTTCCCTGTTTTCTTGCCAGTTCCTCCTGGTTTCCTGATGAAATGGAGCAGCTCACCCCTGCAGTGTGCCCATGCAGCTTGCTTGACCTTGGGGATTGCATTGGTCCTCGCAGGTACACAGCCAAGTGCCTGTGCTTGTCCTCCCACAAGTCCACCGGGGAATGTCACTGGACTGGCTGTGCACTGTGTGGAGCTGACATGGAATAACCTGCCTGTGCCTGGGTTTTGCCTGCTGGGCTTTGCAATGCTGGGGGGTACTAGTTTCTGCCAGGAATCTGGTGAGAGTGAGGAGATGAGCACGGTGAAGTAATAAGGCAGCTATTGCCACAAAGACATTTGTCGACTACTTTTCTGCAGCCCTTTCCCAACTGGCTTCTACCTCTACTCCCTCTCCTGGTTCCTTTCAGGGCCTATAGTTCTGCCTACAAATAAATGATAGAATATTTTTTTAAATAATTAAAAAATGGCTTTAGATGGTGTGTAGTCTCAAATTCCCTTTATGCCAGGCACAGCCCAGGTGATAAGATCCTGAGTTTCCCTGTGTATATGAAATACAGAAGTCTGCCATGGAGGAAGGGGCAGGGTCGTTGGGGACCAAGCACCTGCAGCTCTGCTGTTGTCAGGTTTCTGCAGCATTTTACCTGATTTGCATCTCTGGACCAGACACCCGATCATCTGAAATGCTTCTTGGCATCCTCTCAACTTACTTTTCTGTCAGTTGAAGCAGGAAACTTACTATCTCAAAGGAGCAGGCATAGATGACACTGTCGTTGTTGTTCTTATTATTTTTATTACTATTATTATTTATTTCTATTATTATTATTTATTTCTTCCACATCTGCAGCTGTGACCTTCCCTCCCACCCTGTGATGGGCTGAGTTAGCAAGGAGGAAGCTCCCCTGTGGGCCTGTCGTGGCTAACAGCAATGGTGGGCCACTATTCCCCAGGGCTAAGTGTCCTCCAGGGACAAAATGAGGCACAACTCTGATTTTGGAGCTTGTAACCGGGAGAATCAGGACACGGGGGCCACTACTTTTGTGTTTCTGTTCATATCCAGGCTTTGGGTTTGTCTAGTGCTTGACAGGGAACAGGTGCTGAACAACGGGGGCAGTGGGTCCTGCTGTTTCCTCCCCTAGATCCAGGGTAGGGCAGAGCTGGAAGGGAGCAGGGCAGAGCCTGCCCTGCTGGCAGGAGACAGCAGGTGGCAGCAAGAAATTCAGGTCCCTTGGCTTCAGGACCTGGGACTGTGTGTGTTGGCTTCTGCTGAACTGGGGACAGTGAAATCTTAGACAAACTCTCTGAGCCAAACTGCTCTTGGTCCGTGCTCGAGGGCTGTTTGAGGTCATGGGATGCTGTCCTGCAGCTTCGGCACTGGATCACCCTCAAGGATCTGCCAAGATGTGCAGAATGACTCCCAGGTGCTTAAGTTTGGACTCTCATTCACCAGAATGGCCACTCCAGAATTTGCTGAGCCATCTGTGAGTGAGGAGAGAGACTGTGCAGGGCACAGCCAAGGGCAGCAAGCACATATGTGGCTGAGCAAAGCTGGGCTTTGGAGAGGGCAGTGTGTAAGGTTGCTGCTGCAGAAACCCATCCTTGACTTTGGAATTTCCTCTGCGTTACCCAGAGGTATCCAAGCTGCAAAACAACGTCTGAATCTCTCTTGCAGTCTTACCAGCTCTGGGGTGTGAGCTAAGACATCTCTGCAACCCTTTTCCTAAGAAGCAGCATTGCAAAAGGGTCCACTGGATAATCCAGAAGCCTGCGTTTGATTCCACTTGTGTAAGCAACTTATCAGGCAAGAGGTGATATTTCATCCCTCCTCCTCGAGGGAGCTGGTGTGCTTCTGAACATGTGCAAATGCCTGTGATACTTCAATAATAATGGATAAATGGCAGCCTGGCTTAGGAAGAACAGATCTTGCAAGACAAGTGTGATTGCTCCCGGTGGGGACAGAATGGAAGAAGATCCAACAGCCAAAGATGTGAGCAATGCTACTGAGGAGAAGTAATTAAATAAATGCAGTGAGGCAGGGAAAGGTATGAGAAAGTGACTGCCTCAGCAGCATAGGTGGAGCTCAGAGGGTCACCCCTGGGTGAGACATCTGCCTCAAAGGCCTCACAAAAGAGATCCAGGGAGCCTGCACATTTACCTGGAGAGGGTGGGACTGGGTCCCATTCCCTTTCCTCCTGATTTTCCTCCGGGCTCAGCTTGTCCCACTTCTCATGGTGGGAGCACCAGGGAAATACTGGCAGAGGTGGGGCTGTGTCTGTCTCCCTGGCTCCTGCCTGGCTGCTGGATGGTGCCACTCCTGAGCCATGCCCTGCGGGCTCTGTCTGGCGCTCACCCCCACACAGGGAGCAGCAAGCCCTGCCTGCCTGATGAGCTCTTTGGTGGCTTTTTTCAAGAATGAGCCTGTTTTCAGATGGTCACAAGGTACAGACACCCCCTCCCATCATGCACAAAGCAGGGAATGAGAGCTGGGTTGGAAGGATGCTGAGACCATAGGGGGTGTGTGTGGGGGGGGTCTTCAGGGACTTTACTGCCACTGCCACATTGGCAAAACAAGTGGGAGATTCAAAAGGGAGACTGGGGTGGGAGGGAGCGGCTGTGGGCACATATTCCCATAATGATGAGCTGCAGAATGAAGATGCAGGTGAAGGAGAAGCACTAACACTGATGGAGGCTGCATGGGGCCAAAGCAGGAGCTGGGCAAAGTCTTGATCCTGCCAGCCATGTGCTGTCAAGCTCTGGCTGTTCTCTGGACTCCCTAGTGTTATCATCACTTCTTGGAGAGAATGGGGGCAGCTTCAAATTTGGAGACAGTTCACTTCTACCCAGAACAAAACAGTTGTTTTGATACTATGTTAACCATGCTGGTTATTTTGGGAATTTTCCACCTTCTTTTTGTTTTCTGTCGTCATTACATGTAAGAAAAATCTGCTTTAGATGGGATTTCAGAACAGGAATGTTGCAACAGTTGTACAGCAGCTGCGTAGTAGTGCCTGTTGGAAAGCTGTTCCTGTGCCCTCTCTTCTTGGCTTCACCTGGGCTTACTCCTGCTGTGCTTTCCTTCTGGATTTGCCCTTTTTGGGTTTTCCTTTTGTTTATGCTCCCTTCTTTCAGGCCGGGGCACGTGTTTTCAAGGGTCAGCCTAGAGCCAGAGGTCACCGTCTTTGGTGTTTAAACTTAGCCATGGATTTTATAACACTCTTGGGGAGATGAGGAACCAGCTGTGGTTTGGCATTTTTGGCAGCCCTCTGTCTCCAGACTCTGGGCCACTTGCTGTGCTGTCCTTGCTGGGGACAGGAAAGGAGTAGGCTGAAAATGCAGGGCAGCTGCTGGCATTCCCAGTCCCACAGCTGAGTCAGGCAGTGAACACCATGGTACTTGTCCTGATGGCCTGGGGGAGACCTGGGGCCCGGGATCTCAGCTGCTTCCATGCCAGGACACCCCTGACCATGTCCTTGTGACATGGGGAACACCTCTGCCCTGCAGCGTGGCCGGCTGTCCTTGGGTGTGAAAACGCTGCTGGATCTGTGTGATGAGATGGCAAAAGCTACTGTGAGCCCCTGCCCTTTGAGCAGGGTAGAAACTCCAGCTGACAGACAGCTGGAGGAGCAGCCTGGTAAACACAGCCACGTGAGTGTGTGATAAGGGAGCACTTGCCCCGGGACACACTCCTTGGGCACACCCTTTGCCCAGGGCTGTTACCCACCCTGCCTTGTGGTGAGTGAGATGTGGTCCTTCACCCCCGGCCTCCTGCGCTGCCTCCCGGGCGCGTTTGCTGCCAGCTCTGCTTTCCTACTGAGACAAAGTGCAAAGGCGCCTCTTGCATCACTCCAGGGGGTGACGGCCAGGCAGGGCTGTCCCTACCAGCAGCACTGCAGGCACCGGGCATGCACAGGAGGCTTTAAAGATCCGAGGACCTGCTCCCATCCAGTTCCCCATTGCCTGTAAATGAAATAAACTAGCTTTGAAAAATCAAAATACTCCTAGCAAATGGAAACTGCTTCTTCCAGCTGAGATTTGTCTCCTCCAAGGGGAGAGCTGTTTGCCTTCAAGACAGCCAAAATATTTTCTGCATTAAAGGCCTGGCTCACCTCTCAGTGGAAGCACTGGCATCTTGTGTCACCTGTTTGTAAGGCAACTTTGAAGTTAACTGTTTATGTAACCTATTAAAAATACATTAATGTGCCTTCTTATTCTTTTCTTCTTTGCCAAGATGTTGGTCAGACATGGTTTCAGGTGAGCTGTGAGAGTTGGTTGCTGCTGAAGGGTGCAGAGGGGTCAGATACAGTAGCAGTTTCGAGACTCAGTGTGAGCACTGCAGGAACATCCCTGTGCCTTGCTGCACATCCTCTCCCTGTGTTGGCACACACAGACCTTAGGCACAGCACCCTGTTTTTCAGAGAGCATCACACCTCTCTAGCCCCCTGATTAATGGTTAGACCCACATTGCAGCAGCTGCCTCTCTGGCCCAGCTGCGGAAAGAGTCACAGATTTTAAATATTGGATTTTCTCATCTTGCCCTTTGGACTTGTTTTTGCTTTGGCTCTTGGTAAACTGCATGCTCCTAAGCTCAGGCTGCTGTAAAATCCTCACTGGACTGCTGCACCCCTAAGCAGGTACATCTTGGTAAGTTGTACAAGAGCAGTGTCTGATGGAACTTGGCACATATAGCTCAAGGCAGGAGCCTTATTTTGGCTCAGTTTGGTGTAGAATTACCTCCTAAAGAAAGTGCTGGTGAGAAGGGGCCTGTGGAGGTCTCAGATTCAGCCAGGCTTTGGAGCAGGATTGTTGCCAAAGCTGGGTCAGAGCAGCTAAGGCTGGAAAACTTGAAAGGATGGAAACCCCTCTGCCTTGAGTCTGTGTCCCAGGGCTGTACCACCCTTCTGGGAAGGAGCTTTTCCTAACACCGTGTCTGAACCAGCCAGGCTGACTTACCTGCTGGAAAGACTTTGGCTTCATCTCCCTCTAGCTACCCTCCAAGTCACTGTAGACTTCTGCTAAATTACCCCAACCTCTGCTCCTTCACATCTAACCAAGCCAGCTGTCTCCACCTCTCCCTGTAGGCAATGTTCCCTGACCTCAACCAGCCTGGTGGCCCTGCTAGACCTCTCCAGCTTCCAGCAGATCCATGTTCATCCTGGAGGGGCTGTTTACACCCACCAATTCCTGCTGAAAGGGAATGCTTAGAGCCAGGACATGCTGAAGTCAAGCTCGGAAACAAGCTCCTTGTGGTGTCTGCTCCTGCTCCAATAAGGCTTCAAGAGAAGCTGGTTTTGATGGATTTCTGAATGAGATGAGCCTGAGCCAGCTTGCTCGTGCCCAGCACTGATAAGCAAGCACTGCTCATGTCTATCTCCTTGCAACACCGCAGCATCCTCCTGACCACTGAGGGCTCCAGGCCACTGCCTTGAAGTTTCTCCTCAGCCCCATGGAAGAGAAACATAGTTTTGGGACATCAGCAGCACAAGTCTGGTGTGTCCTGAGTTCTGGACTATTCAGAGCAGCAGACACATCTCCACTGCCTCCTGGGCACTGTCCACCCCTTCTGGAGTAGGTCCAAGGGGCTCAGCTGCTCCCAGATTCCAGAGGTAGCATGGCTGGAGCCCAGAGGAGCTGTTGGAGCTGGCTTGCCCTGCTCAAGGCCAGCTCATCCATCTTCACCTTGCTGGCACAGCTCACTCTGAATGGAGACGCGAGTGTAGCTCTTCACTGAGATGGATTGCAGGGAGCAGAGGGACTTTGCAGGGTCATCTTGGGCACTTCAGCAGGATCTGGACTCCAAACCTGAGCCTTTCTGGAACATTAGTCTCCCTCCTCTTTTCCCTTCTGTGGGACTGAGATGTGCTGGGCAGCCCATTCCTGCCCAGAGCTATCTGGTCCCCACTGGTCACTCATCTCTGAAGGGTGGTGTCAGATGCCTAAGGCTGCTCTGCTGAGGTCTGAAAGATTAGACTGGAAGTTTTATGGGTGGGAGATGTCCCAGGGCTGAGGTCAGAGACAGAAATGTAATGTCTGCCCTGCTCTGTTATACAATCTGCTGTTAAATAATCACTCGGGGTCACTGCGCCTGCCAGGCCACTGCAGCTGGCAGTGGGGCTGCTGGAAAAACAGGATCACTGTCCACTGGACAAGAAAGAGAAAAAGGAAAAGCAGTAACACACTTCTGCACAATCCCATGCTCAGATCCTTCCCAGCCTTGGGGTTCCTCATTGCAAGGAATTTTAAGTGACATTTTAAGTGACCCTCAAGGACACAGCCTGTTTGTAGGATGGTCGCAGTGGGGATGTGGCTTTGGCCATGGTGAGGAAAGGCTGGTGTTTGTCTGTGGGATGCTGTGGCTTGAAGTGTGTGAGCAGGGAACTGTCTGTCACAGAGACACTGGGTCTCCACCGGATCTGGTCAAGGAGGAGACCCAGCATCCATCCAGCACAGCTCTGTGCCCCCCAGCCCATGACTGCTCTCTGCATTTCTCAAACCTGCAGTGGAGCCAAGGCTGGGGCAGAGCCGTGGCCTGCCATGAGCTGCTGACCGGCACATAGGGGCTGGTCCAGTCCCACAGCTGGGTTGTGCTGCTGATGCCTTAAATGGCTACCTAGAAACAGAGACTAGACAGGAATAAAGGAAAAAAGGTGGTATTTATTTGGAAGGCTTTCAGGTGCACACTTTGGGCTCTAGCAGGTCTTGCCTCAGTGGATCTCAAAATGGACGACAGGTCATGAGTGCCTCACACTTTTATATAAATATAAATTCACTAACCAGAACTTAGCCAATGATGTGATTTCTTCTGAGCTTGTCCCCCTCTTCCCAAGATGATGGTTTACAGTTCTTGTTCTGAGTGTCCTTGGAGAGCAAGTTAGAGGCTTTGTTATGTCTATCTTAGCATAGAGAACAGCACTTAACAAGCTACAGAAAACTTCACAGTTACACTAGCAATACAGGATTTGAAAAATACAAAAGTCAAAACCTAAGGCATCACTGCCCACCTGGAACTGAAACCCATTTAACAGTGCTGTGTTAATGATTTCAAAGGTGCTGCAGAAGAAAGTAGCTTAACTGGGCACTTGGAGGACATCAGGGAAGCTGTGGGAATGGCTACGGATGACCGGTGTTAGCTGCAAGTAAGCAGTCACTCGAGGGAGCTGGATGATTTTCCCTAGGAGATACAGGCCAAGTCCAGAAAAAGAAACCGCTGGTGGGGAAAGCTCTCAAAGCAAAGCTGGGAAGCGGCCACGCTGCGCTCAGAGCCTGAACATCACTGCCCTGGGATTCCTGTCCTCAAGCACGCATTTACAGCTAGCTAGCCTACTTCTGCTGGGTAATTTCTTCCTAATAAGGGGTTTTGGCAGGTGGCTGTGCTCCCCTGAGGGTGAGGGAGAGCAGCTCAGTACAAGCAACAAACTGGCGTGGGGCAGGGCGAGTTCCTTTTGATTTAACGCAGAGGGTGGCTGTGAAATAGAAATGCTGGGGGATGACTGCATGGCACTGAGGAAGCTTGAGGCATCCCTTACTTGGATTTGCCGCCTGTGATCGGGGAGGCATTCCGGCTTAATGCAGCTGTTTTGTTAATTTAATCCCGCGCGATTTTCCTTTACGCTTTCCCAAATGTTTTAAGCTATTCTTTGTTGTGCTCATCCATTTTTTAATCTGAGGTCAAATGATTGGATCTTAATCCCAGGATCTCAAATGAATTTGCCTTTTGGTTTCCAGCCCTCTGCTACAGCCAGGCTTGCTGTCTTCCTCTCCTTCTCTCATTATTTTTCTATTTCTTGCAAGTTAACATTACTTGAGAAGAACAAAACAGATGATATCCCCCCATTAATATTTCCAAACAATTCTATGTTTTTCCTTGTCATGAATCCCTGGAGCCTTTTTTGTCAACTACCTAAATGTGATCATAGCCAGTGCAATACTGGGCTTTTTGTGGCTGACTGGGTGCACAGAGACAGCTGCCATTGAGTGATTGTACAAGACAGCCCCTAAATCCATTGTATGGTCTTCCTGGAGGAGAGGGGGCAAGACAGCCTCTGAAGGTGATTCACAAATCCAAAGATGACAGGATGCTGATCTCAGCCCCACCCTCTGGGTTTTGCTAAAACTTGGTTTCTCATTTCATTGCAATTGTCCTGTGCTGCAAGTTCCCTGCTCAAATGTATGCAAAAATTCTTGGAGGAAGATGAAATACAAGTTTTCAACAGCATATTCTAGATTTTATTGAGAAGAGGTGAAATCTAATTAAATTCACACATTAATCCAGCCAGATTAAATGGCACATTCTACTTTGTGTCCTTAGCTTGGCCTAGGGGCCAGGCTGAACCTACAAACACAGCACAGAACTGGTCTTGCCCTTTGTGTCTAGACTCAGGCCCAGACTTTGCTTCAGTACCTGAGAATGGATCCAGACAATTTTATCAGTTTGTTACGGATTGCAACCCAGGTCCACCCTGATTGGGAGCACAGGAGTGATCCCAGCCCTGAAGGGTGCTGCTGCCCCAGGTACCCTCTCGTAAGCTCATGGTGCTGGTGGGAGAAGCTCAGGTCCCAACCTCACGTGGGTTTCCTTGGTGCTGCCATCACTGGGTCTCATGTCAGCTCCTGCTGGCCTCTACCCTGTCTTTGAGATACCCAAATCCTTGGCAAGGCAGTCTGTGCTAGTCCAAAGCTTCTCCTGAGATGGGTACAGTGAGCTGTGACCATGTGGCTAAATGACATCCAAATCCATCCTACCCTGATAGTGCTATGGGCTAATGCAGCCTCATCCAAGGGTGTGTGCCTGTATTGGAGGGATTTGCCTTCCAGAAAAGGACAATGAAAACTGCAGGTCAGATTCTGCTGTGGGAATTCAGCAGAATTCTCTTAAGCACAACTCATCTTTATGCAGCTAGTCTGGACTTGCACAGAAAACAAGCATATGAAACCCTGGGAACAAACCACCTACTTCCTTGTGAGGACCTGTAAGCCTCACCCAGCAAGCCAGTCATGGAGCTGCAAAGGATGCAAATAAACTCCACTGTGTAATTAGCACCCTTTGTATGCCAGGGCAAGCATTCCTAACCCCACATGCAACCAGGAGCCAGGTCTGCCAGCATGGGGCTCAATTCCAAACACCCTCCCCAGGTTTAAAGCTGAGCCGCTTCCCTCAAATCAGGATCACATGGTGATGCTTTGCTCTATATGGGAGGAGCTGGTTTGTGATATGGGGGATCAGTTATGCTGCAAGGACAAATAACCTCTTTTAAAAGCCACAGCCATTGCTGATAGGAGTGTTTGCTAGTAAATACCTGCAGCACACTAAGATAAACCAGTCTGATTTTATCATATTAAAGAATGAAATGTCTATGCAGCATTCTTCCTAGTGAGACTCTGAACTGTCACTGAGGCCTCTGTGATGGTGGAATACTTTCCATCCCAAATTGTCCCTGGTAGCCTGATTTTTGCATGCTGCACCATGCAGACAAAGCACTGGTAGTACAGGCTGAAGCACAGTCACTGATCATGTGGGGACTCCTCCTCCCCTGAGCCCTGCTGTTTGTACCAGAAAAACAGACATGGCTCTTGGAGGGAGCTGTGTGACTTCAGGGGCTAGTGTGATTATCTCTGCAAGACATTTGATGGGTGTCACAGTGACAGCTGGAGCAATTCTTCTTTTTCTAGGACAAGAGTTTTGGAAGATAGAGTCTGGGGGTGTGAGAAAGCTTTTTCTCTTTGTGTGGCCTTGATGGCCTAAAGAGTCATTTGGAAATGACACCAAGGAGATCCAAACCCAAGAGGTGCTTCTCATTTTTAGGGATGAAGAGCAGGCAGTAGGTGCATAAGCAGAGCTGGCCTCCAGGTGAGGCTGGAAGCAACATGCTGGCTGTAGACTGGCATCTCTACAGAGGGGCAGCCCTGGGGTTTGCAGGCATACTGGCACTCCAAGCAGCACTGCTGCCTTCACAGGAGTCAGTATCTAACCCAGACTTTAAAAGCAGCCTTGTCTTGTGCTGTTGCATAAGAGTGAGATGGAAATCACACTGTGTTTATACAGATTGAAATGATGGGACTCCGCTTGAGCAAACGCTTGCAATGAAAGCTTCAGCTGGCTATGGAGCTTTGCTTCCGGGAGCAGAAGAAAACCACTTAGCCCTTTAATCCTTTGAAGACTTCAATCACGCTGATAAGATGTAGACAGGGCAGGACAAGGGAGGTGGCTTCCATGTGCCCCTGCAAGACTGTTGCCTTCCCCGGCAGGCTGCATCCCAGCACCCCAGGGAGCCCCCGTAACATGTACCACGCAGGCCGGCATGGCTCCTGAGCCTGCCCACTGCCCTTTCCCCGGCTGTGACACAGTCCCTCGATTTAAACCCTTAATCCTGGGAAGATTGTGCAATAGCTCCTTCAGGCTGAGAACAGATTATGCCCGTTTCAAAGGTATTTGGCACTCTGGCTGTACCGGGAGAGCCCAATCAACCGGCCCAACCTCTCCTGCAAGTGCAGCTGCAGGCAATTCTTGCAGCTGGTGCCTAGCAACTTGCTCTGAGCTGCTCTCATGGCTAAAATTCAATGTTATTTCAGCGTTCCTCCCCAGAGGAACAGCTCCTGGGTCAGTATCAGGGAAGAATGAGACGTTTCCCACTCAATTTGCTATAAATTAGTGGTATGGGAGGGGCTGCTTTCTCTCTCTTCAGCACGTGTCCTGCAGCCAGCTAAAAAGGCATCTTCTCTCACCATGTGGCACAGCTTCAGGTTCAGGAGATTCAGTAAATTTTTTTTCTCCTCCTTCCCAATTTGTTTTCTGCTCCCAAATGCCTCTGCATTCTTGGAGCTCTTTGCAGAAGAACCAGGCTTGGATTCAAGCCGTGTCTTACCTTGGCTTTGCTTGTGTGAGCCCCAGGTTATACAAACACACACAGGTAGCTACAAGCTTGGGGCTGTGCTGAGCACACTCTAATGACACACAGCAACTTTTAGACCGCCTCTGTGACAAATGAAGGCAGCCCTGAATATGAGAGAGATGCCCTCGGGAAATGGCGAGCACCAGAAAAGAAAAGCATAGGAAACCAAAATTGTCTGTTTACGGGTCTGAGATCTTTGCCGGGGTGGTGAGGCAAACATCAACCAGCCTGGGCAGGACCGAGCAGCGTGTTCCTGCATGTGGGCAGGGCACAGGAATGGGTGCTGGGAAGAGGGAGCCAACGGGAGGATCCAGCTGCAGAGTGGGCAGGGGCTTGGGGAGCAGCACATCCTCCAGCGCCAGCTGGCACTGATCAGAGGGAGGAGCACTCCAGCTGGAAGAGGTGGGGAGCTGTGAGTAGCTGAAATCCATGAGTAGTAGGACTGTGGTACTGTAGCCTGGGTATTTTTCAGAGAAAAGCAAGACGAGGTGCCTTGCAGGACTTTTTTAACCCTGGGAGGGCACGTGTTTGCCTCTGGGCGCAAGCCTGAGATCCAGATGGATTTCCCAGTGGGAGTCTGTTAGGACATCTCAGACTTGCCTTAGTGGCACAGCTCTCTTGGTGGTGTCTGGTGGGAGGGCAGCTGACCACTGCCTTGGCTGTTCCCAGTGCTAGCTCTGGTTCACCACTGCAGAGCTGACCTCTCCTTGTCTCCCCAGTCTTGTTCCTTGGGAAGCCCTGGGTGGTCCTAGCAACTGCAGCCAGAGGGTTGGAGGTGTCTTATTGCTGTGGACAGGGTGGGTTTCAGAAGAGCCACCTTTATCTCACAGCTGTCTGTCCTCAGCTCCTGACAGTCTGGAAGGAGGAGTGGGAATCATTTGGTCACTAGTTTGGACTTGACAGCCTGAAGGAGATGAGGAAAGAGGCTGCTAAGCGCAGAAGCACCAATGGAGACGTCTCCAGTTCATCCCAGGACCCTCAGCCCTCCAAGGTGGGACATGGCTCTGTTCCACAGCCCAGGAGTGGTGCTCAGCGTGCTTCAGGTAGGTGTTTGGCTTAAGGATTTGTCATCATACAGATCACCTTAAACAAATCCAACTGCATTGCACAGGTTAGCTGATGGGGATAGAGAAACATTTTACAGAAAGGCATAAAGAACTAGAGTCTGATTCAGCCTTTCCCAGTGTCCAGTGGGTGCCTCTGCCTGCATGGGTTGGGAATTGACCAGTCCCCTGCCATGCTGTGATGCCTGAAAACCAGGAGAAGTTGTGGTGGCTCTGTTTCCCTTCCAGCCACAGGAAAGGACAGCTCTCCAAGCAGCACGGCTGAGCAGCCTTTGGTTCATTGCATGGGTGACACTGGTGGTGTTGACTGGCCCAAAGTGGGTTTGGGACAAGCTTGGGACAGCAGAGTTTTTAGAGCAGCGTGGCTGAATCCAGGAGAAAATGCTGCCTGTAGTACAAAACTGTGAGTGGCTGAGGGGACTTCTGGCCCAACCTGCACTTGTAGGTCAGACTTGTCCTTCTGCTCCAGCAATCCCTTCTCACCACAGCCTGCCTGTTCTTTGCACAGTTGTTCTCACGCTCCTTCCAGGCCAAGTCCACAGCCAGCTTAAGCAGTTTCAATCCTAACTCCTTTCCTAGCCTGGCTCAGAGGAACATAGCTGGGATTGTGGTGGAGATGGGGACCTTCGCAACCAGGAGAAGACATGTTGATAACAAAACCCTCAGCTCAGAAAATGTCTCCTTCCTTCCTGCAAACATAAGGGGACAGAATTAAGGCTGAGCTTTCTGACCTCCAAGTTCTTGACTTCTGCTCTCACATTACAGCAGCAGCAAATCCTGTTGCATGAAGCAGAAATCTATCTGTCTGAACACGCACTATTTACTCTTCTCTGTGCAAACTGTTCCAGACTTGACCAGGAACAAGGCTGATTACTGACAGTGGAATTAAGAAACTTCTTTAATATTGTGGCGTTTTCCCCTCTGGTTTTTCTAGATTTCATATTAAGCTGCCGAAGCTTAAATTTGCCAGATAACAGTGTTTCTAGCTTTCAATGTGTTTTACATCAAGCTATTTCCCCTTGTCAAATTGCCTGAAATATCTCTGAAATACCCCTGCATACAGAGTGTGCTCTACCCTCTTTCTAATGGAAAGAATATTTTCCTTGACTTGGTATGAGGCTAGAAGGACAAGCAATGGCATGCTTATTTTCACCAAATAAGTAGAGGATATTAAACTCCAAAGGGTAATGGCAACATTTTTGGGTTTTTTTTCTAGCATTCATATGAACCCTTTTGTACAAAGGGGTTGAATCCTGCTTCCATTTGTGCTGATGTAAATCTAGAATAATAAACTTATTTTACAGAACTGCATATTTTATTAATCCAAGTGTCATAACTAGAATTGAATATATGATAATAGTTTGATTGTTGTATCCTTCTGCAGTTCTCACTTGCTGTGATTCCAGCATATTTTAGATATTTTAACCTCTTTTTCATGTGTTGTAGTTGTTAAACTTTCTGACACAAGGACTGCCAGTGTAAGCACAGCAGGAGGTGTCATGAACCCTTATGTTAGGAAACCCCTTATGTGCTACTTTGACAGTAAAGGGTGGAAAGCAAGGTTTGGAAAACGGTTTTAGGTGCTTCCATGATAGTTGTTTTTTACTTTGGAAATCTCTTATAAGCTTTCCCTCCACCTCTGTTTTGGCAGAACCAAACTCTGTTTGCTTTTAAGATTGCTGTCACTCACAAGCTGCCTCTCCAGGACCAAGTAAGTTAGCACAGCTAAAGACTGAGAAAAATGGTTTCTACAGAGAGCATTGCCACAGTGAGGTGGGGTTTTGCAAACCTGATGCTCACTTCACATGAAGATTTATTGGGCATTGTGTTCTTCTAACAAGTGACAAGGTCATATCGACCAATTTGCTTGTGAAGGTTTACACAACCTTTAGCAACAGGAAACCTCACAGACTTAAAAACTCGGTGCAGTAAGGGCAGCTCGCTTTCACAGCTGGCCTTTTAAAAGGATGAAGCAAGGTCAGTTCGGGTTGAGGAGAACAAGACTCTTGCAAACCCCAGCAAACAGCAGGAATGTTTGGTTCTTTGGAAACTTGTATGGCTTGCTCTGATTGAGAGCTGTCTTCCTGCGTGTTTCCAGCTCGAGTGCAGCAGCACTGCTACAGTGAGGAGCTGGAGTTACGGCTGGAAATGCAGAGCGGTCCGGACGCTCTCCTGGCTGTCCCCAGGGCCCAGGAGAGGTGGAAATGGGACGCGAGGGCCCAGCAGGGTGAGGGTGGAGCTGGACACCAGCACAAGGGTGACGGTCCGGCTGTGTGCTCTATATGAGCGAGCTGCACGGGGTGCTGCGGCCGAGGGCGTGAGGGACTCCCGAGGGATGTGCTCCCTGAGGAGATGCTTTGTGTGGCCTGGGGGCCTCCTCACCCTGTGCCCCGCTGGAGCCCCTCCGCTCCATCTCAGCCTGACGCAGGGTGCGGGACCATGAGGGGGGCACCCACCCCACACCTCAGCTTGGGGGCGGGCCGGGCAGCTGGGTGCATGTCTGGGTCTG
>VZTN01035294.1:337835-384805 GCA_013400515.1 Erpornis zantholeuca | reverse complement strand
CCCCTGCGCCCGGCCCGCGGTCGCTCCCCGGCCGGGTCACCCCGCTTTCCCTGCTCTGCGGCCGGGGCCTCCCCCTCTGCGGTCGGCGGCCCGTGCCGGAGCGGGGGTGGCCCAGGGGCTACTGTCGGTGACCTTATTCCCCGCTGCGGTGTGGCCGAGCCTCACCGTGTGTGCCTCACCCCGTGGGGAGCGGGGGCTGCGGCCCGGAGGGGCCTAGGGGCCTCGGGGCGCTAGCGTTGCACAGTGCCGGGACTGGAGCCAGGTAGCTCGGAGGGCGCCGACTTTCCCGGGGCCGAGTCGGCTTGCGGAGGGAGCAGCCCCGAGCAGCTCGGGGTAGGAGGTGACCGATCCGTGTCTGCCCGCCCCTCACATGGAGCTGGTGCGCTCCGCTGTCAGCGCTGCTCTTGCCTGTAATCTGTCCCCTGGTGGGGATGGGACATGGCTTTGGCTGGGTGTTTAGTCTCGGGTGTGCTGGAGTCTGCGCAGTGTGTTTTTCAAAGTGTGGTTATTCCTCAAGAACGGCTTAAAAGCTGAGAGCTCGTAGCAGTCTCTGTGCCGTACGCTTGGCGAGGGGGCACCTGGGACTTGTGAGGGTTGTACTGACTCGAGCGCTGAGTTGGATCATGTGAGGTTTTTAGCACTGCACTGGAACACTGAACTATTTTAACATCTTTGTTGTGTAACTCTCACTTAATTTGGAAGCAGAACGATTGGACTGGGCACAATTAAACAAAACCTAGCAGATGCCATGTGCCACGATTGGTTTCAATTGCTTGATTTGCAAGCCAACTAGAGATAGGGAAATCTAGCTGCACTATAAACTGGGAGATACGGAGTGACAACTCACCTGGCTTGATTTACAGGGAGGAAAAGGCAGTGCTTCTGACCATCAGGAAAAGTTTGATTGTGTTTGGCAGCACTGCAATTTGAATAATTTGAAAGAACCCAGAGATTGAAACTGAGGACATGATACTCCTTTTCTGCTCAAAGACTGGTTTCTCTCCCTCCCAGCACTATCTGTTTTCTTTGATTTCAGTTTTCTGTGTTTTTGCTACTGTGTCGTTTAATAATCTCAAAGCATTAGATTAGTGCGTAGTTTTCTCAAGGTCGTAAAAGTGCCAGCATACCTGTAATAAACGGCCTTTAATTAGCTGTGTCATCATTAGCAGTGGAAACATGCACATGTCACTCTTAGTTGCTTATGAACTTTAGTCGTGGAACAACTTAGGTGATCGTGTCTGCGTGTACAGCCATGGATGATGTGTGCCTGCCTCAGAACGGCTTTCTCTATGGTGAAATGAAGCAGAGTGATAGGTTGGAATAGTTATGAGAGAAGCAGTGTAACAGGAGAGGCCTGTAACTCCTCCTGTGCCATTACTAAGTGTTGCTTAACAGCTGTGTACATTCTAGCTTACCCTAAAATCAATAATCGTGTTACAGCACCTCCTCAAATAATACCAATAGCTCTTTGTTTTTTCAGCTGGAATTATTTTGAAAGCAGGGAGTGGGGTTGGGGAAGGCTGTATTCTTTCCTTTTCACATTCACTTGCCTGCAACTTAAAAACATTTCTGAAATAGTTCCAGCACAGAAAAATTTTACTTGAACTGTTGTAAAAACATTGTTTTAAACATGACAATCTGTCCTGGTTTAGGAGGCCAGACAGCTCTTGTTCTTGTTGGATAGACAGCAATGCTTGAGCCACGTCTTGCAAGAGTCCTGATATTTCTTAGGTACCTTGTGTCAACTGCAGTTCCTGTGGTTTGCCTAAATATCAGTGATTAATATTTGCTTACTGACTGTACTAATAAAGTAGCACTGACTGGAGCGAGGTGCTGTGGTAGATGAGAGATTGTTTTCTCTTCCTGCCCTGATAATAATAGGGACACTACTTCATGCTGGCCAGCCTAGATAAGAGCAGGTCTTTTGGGGGAGAAGGGCTGGGGGTTTTCCTCCAGTGTAATAGAAGAGCACTTATCTCCTGCTGGCAGTGTCACACCCTCCTCAACTTTGAATTTACTCAACTTCCAAACCGGATGTCATAAGCAGATGGAAATGCAGGTATGAATTCTGTGTCCTTGTTGGTTTGGTAGTGAACCACAGTGGTGTTGGTCCCCAGCACCAGCACAACTGCAGGCTTCACTTCAGCACTGTCATAAAAGTAGTTTAACTTTGTGCCTGTTGTTAGTAGATTGTTGTACGTCTTATCACAGACCATGGAAGTTTCAAGGACATTCATAAGGAAAACTGCCAAATTTCACTCAAATGTCACCTTACATAAGTCAGGTTTGGAGTTACTTTTGTTCTTGTAGTGCGGTTATGAGCAGGCCCCATCCCTGGGATGATTTTCGATATTTATGGCAGTCTTTGAATGGGAAGTTTCTAAACTTTAAAATCAGGCTGAGTTGTTGCCTTGTTTTTTTAATTTACTTAATTTCTTTTTCTACTGTTGCTGCATGCTGTGCCTACAATGTGATCTGCAAGCTGCCTGAGTGCATTTTTTCAACTTTTTGCTTGAGGCTGCATTTACTTCTTTTGTCTTTAACCTCAACTATCTAAGGTGAGCAAGGCATAAAAATTATTTTCTAAGTTTCTGTATAGGTGGATGTGCTGTATTTGTCGTTGGTCAACAGCTGCAAAAATTCAGAAATAATTACATATGGTGGTTCTTTAGACTTTACTCTTGCTGAGGCATGACTGGGTTTCTTTTTTAAAAACATTTTCAGTAACCTGAAGTTCCTGAGATGTGCTGGAGGAAAGATAGCAGTAGCTTTCCTTGTTTTTGGAAACTTGTTCTTGATATGATACAAAGAATTATTATCTCATCCCATAGGTGATTTTAAGGTCGTGGTGCAGTGTAGGGAGTTGATTTACATGAATACATTTCTGGGGTTGGGATTTGTGTCTGAAAGACTATAACAAACAAATGAGCAAGTTTTAGATCTATGTGAAAACATTGCTCAGATTGATGTCTGCTGTTTCAGTGAGCTGCAAAGAAATAATTGATAAGAAGTGATGTGTTTTAGGATAAGGATTATAATCAAGGCATTTTTAGGAGCAAATTAATACGTAACAGGAACTCATGTTCCAAAAGCATTGGTAACTAACTTGCCTGACCTTTCGCTTCTGTTTATTTCTGAAATAATATATTCTGTGTAGTGTTCATTTCCAGGGAAGCAAGATTTCATGGGTTTGCCAAGCTTTTTGAAACACTTTGAATATAAAAGTTGTAAGAACTTTTGAAGTTCCTTCCTTGAACTCCCCAAGTTGGGGGAAGGCATTTAAACTTGGAATTGGAACCACTGCCAGCTTAATCCTGGAAGTAAATCTGAGGAGTTTAAGTATTTGTCTTTCCCCCACACTGCTATTTCTGATTTGACTGACTGCATCTCCTAAGCCTTGAAGGTAACACCCATTGTTTTCTCTAGGTGTACGGATGAGTTGCTGGGAGATGTTGTAGGGTGTAAGTTAATGCTACCTGTTGGTGTTTAACTGGATGTATTGCTCTGCAGCAAAGCAAGGACCTCACTGTCCCCCTTTGTATTTGGGAGGGAGCCCACGTCCCTGTTCTAGTGCCATAATTGTCTCCACAGGATGTGTAAGCATGTGAACAGCCTCCTAAAGTTATCTGTTCAGTTTGGAATCTGTCTCTGAGAATTCTGGCTGCTCCATGAGGATGTCACTCCCTGAAGTAACAAGACAGGTTTATATCTCATTTTAGCATGAGAGTAGTAGGTTTTTGTGCTAAGTGTGATCTTTGAAACTAAATAAGTATCTCCTTTCATTAACTAAACAGGAAAAAAAGAAAAGCTATGCTAATTTTATTAAGGTTAGTAGCTGGCTTCTCTTTAAAGTTGGAAAAACTTAAAGTAGAATGTTTGCCACCAAAGATGGCACTGAGCATCCAAGGCAGTCCAGAAGAAGTTTCCTGAGTAAATGCAGGTAAGCTGGAAATTGGAATATCTATTTGATGAACTTACGAGCAGGACTAATAGGGTATCAAGTATAAGGTGAAAGAGAAGTCCATCTGGGTGTTTGCAGAAATTATTTGTGAAAAAACAGCTTCTTTTAAAAGAGTGGTCCTGCTTTTGTCTATCATGGAGGAGTAGGTGAGAGAACTGACAAAAGTCTAAGACTGCATAAAATGCTTTTTGGGGAAGGATTTTCTGTTCACAACTTGGTTGCTCGGCCTATATTTACACCTGTATGAGAGATATTCTGGTATGCTTTACTGGGAGGGGACATGTCTCATATAGTTTTTTTTTTTTTTCTTGTTCTAAATGTATTTTCAGCTTTATTTTCAGTGCAGATGATAAACAAATGGTGATTGCATTTTCAGCACTGTGTACTGGTGATTTTTGTGTGTCACGGTGGGGTTGGCTACTGCAGGTCATGGTTGGTTTCTCTTAAAGGACTGGAATAGAAGCCAAAATGTTGAAGACTTGGACTGATAAGATGTTGTACAGATTGTAGACATGGAATGTAGAGTGCAATTTCCAGTGAATTGATATTTGAGAGTAGAACTTAATTTTCTCTTACGCAGTTGTTGCTCCAGTGACATCAGAATCAGGTTCTAGTCTGTAGTTAGTGTCAAATTATAATGCTTTTTTTTTCCTGCCGTCACCTCAGAGATAAGCATGTTGTATTTACAGGTTCTTCTTGGTCTCAGTAAAATATTTGGAGTGTCTTTTTGAGCAATGTATTGGATAATGGTTCCTGGATAACAAGGTGGCTTTTTTTTTACTTAGATTGAAAATTACAGAAATTTGTTGGAGAACATGTGTCAACTGCTTGTACTGATGTGTTAGGACTGCTTTCCCTATGTTGTGCGTACTTGGAAAAGTTGTTCTCACCTCTTATCTCCTCCAACAGGGTGGTACTGCTGAGTGGAAGAATAAGTGCAGTTATTTTAGCTGTCTCTTTAAACCCAGTCCTGTGATACTACTGCTGGCAAACTTGCTGTCTTGTTCCCCTCCCCTCTTCCACCTCTTCTGCATGAAAGAAAGGGTCTTCTGCTTTTACTTTTAGGTGTTCATTTACCTTGGTCCGTGTGGTGTGATATACTTGGGGAGCTGTAAACTTTTGGGAAATAAAAGGTTCAATCTGTCAATCCTTCACCTAATATGGAAATCATCACAGCACTGATTTCAGGGGAGGAACAGTCACTTGAAGTATGTGAACTCCTAGGCATGGAGACAGAAGCTTGGCCTCCTTTAGTGTATTGCTTAGACATAAAATAATAGTGAAAATGACTTCTGTAGGAAATGAGGTTAAGGTTCTTGATACAATCAAATCACTTTCTTGAAGCAAGAAGTCATCTTGCTTTTAAGAGAATTAAGTTTCTTAAATACTTTGTAATCCTGAAGGAACTGTTTTTGTCAAGATTTTAAACACTGCCTTGAAGCTGCCCTCAAAGTGGTTAACACTTATCTTTCAGGGAGCAAAGTCTTAAGCTTGTCATTAGGATAGGAAGGGAATGCAGTTCAAAATTCTTAAAAGGAAATCTTTCTAACTTCTGATATGTCAGACTTGTTAGCAAATAAATTGTTTGGAAACATGCAGTAAGTAATGATTTTGAGGGTTAGGACACAGAACTGGAGTATTTTCTAAAGTGAATAGTACTATAGAAATGTAGTACTATAGAAATGTTTTCTATTTCACTATAGAAATGAACAGCTACTGAAGACTACATGTTATGTGCTGAGATTTAAAAGGCAAAAACCCTTTCAAAATAGAATACTGCTGGTACAAACATTAAGAAATACAGCTTCTGCTTTTAAACCTGATTTTTTAAAATAGAAAAATTAACACACTATCTGCTGTGAACATTTAGATAGCAAATGTGATTGAATGCTTGTAGAACCTTCAGATGCTATGAGAAATCCTGCCTGTTTGAGGAGATCCTTGAAACACAATTTAGTGCTTTTGATGAGTTGGAAGTTGGCTTGTGAAAGACTGAATATTATTCTTAGAGTCTTGTTCTAAGTACTTCAAGTTGCAGACATATCACTGTGTCATTAATCAGATATCAAACCGAGCTGTTCTTTAGTCTAATCTCTTGTTGACTTATTTCTGTGGTGCATTAGGACTAGATTAAGCTTTTGTTAGCTTTGAAGAGGAGCACACTGCTGTCTTTCTGTGTTTCAGTTCATCTTCTAATCCTAGACTTCTCTCCCCAGTGTTTACTCTCTATACTGTAAGGAAAGATTTCATACATCCACCAAATGAGGGCAGTAAATATGATGTACAGAGAGTACATGGTCGGAGGGGAGTTCTAAAATGTACTTTCTAGAGTTGTCTTTCCCTCTTCCTTCTCCACCCAGGTGAAAGATGTGTATTAAACCATTGTGGTCTCAACATATGGTAGTCCTGCAGAAAAGCAGTTAGATTGTTCAACTGTATTTAGACAAGTTTGAGAACTTAATGTAAAGAGAAGTAGGAAGCAGCCCCCTCTGTGTTTCTTCTTGTCAGGATGATGAGTGTGGTGTGCCTTATATCTGAGATTGCTGACTTCTTTCAGTTCTATACCTCTAGGCTTGACTAGAGCCTAGAGCCAGCAGCCATCAATATACATACGACAATGGCTTTTCCTGTCCCAGGAAAATGTGTTTAAAAATCAAAAATGCTCCAGTTGTTGAGACTTGTTTTGTAGCAGTGGCTGGTGTTTCTGTGGTAACAAGAATCGTGAATGATGTTAAAAATCCCTAGGTAAGTGGATAAGTCTTGAGCTCTTGGAGCATAGGAAGGTGCTTGTATGGAACTGAGCCACTGAAGTGTGTGTTATAATGTCTTTGGGACAACTTAACTAGTGATTTGGAAATCAACATTTTTCTAGTCTTCTCTGTAGTAGGCACAGCTTTTAGCAGGTGCAGTGTATTCAGTAGGTGTGCTTAAGGGAATACTCTAGTGCAGGAGGGACTGTGCCAAGCTCGAGGTCTTCCCACCAGTTACACATCCTGCCTATAATACTGACAAACTGAAACCTGTGGTAACCTCCACTTGTAAGGGAAGGAAACCTTGTTCTTAAGTGAAGGTTAACAAATGTGTTGGCTACCCCAGCCTAAATCTGGACTTTCAGATAGAGACAAATCTTTGGCAACACATAGTCAGATCCAGTTACAGCCCAGTTGTCTACCCATCTTTGCAGTGTTATCACATATCACTAACTCAGTTTGTACATGAATACGCTTCTTAACTGTGCTTGTGAGTTTTGGGAGTCTGGAGAAATTTTCCAGCTGAACTAGGTTGTAGTCACAGAGCTGAACTTTTCTTTTGGCACCAGTCCCCAGTGAAGCAGTTTGTGCCTCCCACTCAGCGGTGCTGGTGCAGCTGTTTCAGAGGCTGTAGAGTGCATAGAACATCAGTTTATGTTCAAGATAAGTTGGTGCTGGACCTGGGACAGCGGTGCCAGTGCAGAGAGCAGCAGCCCTGCACTGTTCAACAGTACAGCTGAACCATGCCCTGCAGAGGAGACTGCGTAGCTCTGCTGTTTGTTTGCCGTCAGTTCTAGTGCTTCTTGGATTCCTATTTGAGGTGATACAGTTTGTAGGAAACTGCTTGTATTGGATTGCTTTTTCTGCTGGTTTGGCTTCTTTAGCGGACTTGACTCTAAGCAGCATTGGATACGTGGCAAAATTAGCAGGAAAGGCGGTGTGGTGTGCTGTATGGTGCTGGAAATGGGAAAGAGTGGGAGAGTCCCTGTGAGTGGGTGGTTAAGATTGAGCTGTGGTATTGAAACAGGCTTGAAGAGGCAAGGGGAGAGAGGAGGAGCCAGTTACTGGCACTGCCCTGTTGGCAGAATTAATGTGCTTTGAGCTGTTGCCTTAACAAGGGATTTATGTGTAGCAGCAGCAGTGATGCCTGGCAGAGACTCAGGAGTTGTGGCAGTAGGTGTGGGGCTTTGAAGTGTATGGACTTAGGTACTGTATCAACTGTTATGGGTTAATTGCAGGAAAGGGATATGGCAGCCCAGGCCTGTTTCTCTATGTGCTTAGCAGCATGGACTCTGATAAAAACTAGTTATTTTGTAACTATGTGAGAAAAATCTCTATCTCTAGTGGAGATAAAGTGAACACATGCAAAATGTGATTTTTTTGTTTTGTTTTTTAAAAATTCTCTTTTACCATGCCTTGTGTGGAACTTTTTATGTGTTTTGATTCACCTTGTTGATCTGGGTGTTAATTGCGTTCACACGTTGTATTCCCCTGTTACACTTCCCTTTTATCTCGTGGGTGTCAGGGACCCTACCAGGTTAAGAACACTAAAGAAAGGAGAAGGAAAGAAACTGAAATACTCCATGGAGTTGTCTGAAGGTAGTTACTTTATCAGTTTTGCAAACTGTGTGATCTAGAGAAGACGGTTTTTCAAAGAAACCTACACTCTCTCTGTGCTGCCTTTTATTCTTTGAAATGAAATTTAGAATTCTGGAGTTCAGTGCTGGAAAACCAGGCTGGAAGGCTCTCTTAGCTGCAGGAATTGAAAGACAGATGGGAAGCTGATTGTGAACTGAGGTTGGGCTAAAAGATCACTTTTGGTTGGAATCTTCATCAAATTAAGGTTGGGAAAGACCTCAAAGATCAGAGTCCAACTGTTAGCCTGGTGCTGCCATATTCACCACCAACAGCATGCCATATCCACTTGATTTTTGAACACTTCTAGGTATGGTGATTCCACCACTTCCTGGGCCAGCCTGTTCCAATGCTTGACCACCCTTTCCATGAAGAAATGTTTCCTAATATCCAGCCTAAACCTTCCCTGGCACCATTTGAGGCCATTTCTTCTCATCTTGTTATTCGTTAGCTGGGAGAAGAGACCACCCCACCTCACTATAGCCTCCTTTCAGGGAGTTGTAGAGAGCTCTAAGGTCACCCTGAGCCTCATTTTCTCCAGGTTAAATTCCCCCAGCACCCTCAGCTGCTCCTTGTAAGGGTTGTGCTGCAGACCCTTCAGCAGCACCTCTGTGTGTTTCTTGCAGTGAGGGACTCAAAGCTGAACCCAGTACTTGAGGTGTGGCCTCACCAGTGCAAAGTACTGGAAGCTGATCATCATGCTCATCCTGCTGGCCACATTTTTGCTGCCATTCAGCTTGCTACAAGCAAAAAAAAAGAAAAGTTAAAGCCTTTTTGGCTTACTGTGTTTCCTTAAACATATTGGTGTTCCTGACTGACAGCTTGTTTATCCTGGAAATGAGTATGAAACCTGACCCTTTGGCATACCTTCCTGCATAGCCAAAGGAAGCTCTTGCTTTGCTTTCTACTGAACTCCTCTGTGGCCATAGTGCAGATGCATCTTGGTAACTAAACCACCTCTGACTGGCAATCTAAAGACCAAACATGGGGTAATTGCAGTTGCTATCTCACTTTATTCTTTTCTCCCTATTCTTGCTCAAAATACTGATTTAGGTTAGCTGCTCATTGTTTAAATTACTGGCTGCTGACATGAGGATACACACAAAGTACATAAAAAATAGTTGTGGCCTAAACCAATTAGAAAATACTGATTTCTGGAGTGAGCAACAACCTTAAATAAAATCACTCTAAAATACAAGCAGAAGTCTGCCTGGTTTAAGTGTGTGTGGCCTGCAAGGATCCAGTTAGCTTTCAGTGTTCATGAGGAGCTGTCACTTGCCATTTCCCGAATTCATGGTGAACTAGGGCACTGTCAGATCTGTAGTACTCTCACTCCCATCTTCAAGAACCTGTGTGATGGGTAAGAAAGGGGAGAAAAGGTGAGCAAGAGGCCTTTTAGTGCTTTCATCTGCCCTTAGTGTTTTAATACAGCTTTCTTTGAGGGGGCTGGAAAAGTACTGGTAAATCCTACTGTGGGTAGAGATCCTGTTAGGTCCTTCAGTGAGTGTGCCATTAATAGCTGTGATTTTTGGGCAGAGGGGAAGAAGCATGAGAAGCATGCTTTGCCACTATCCCTACCCTGCATGATTTTTCTTGTAGCTATGGAGAAACCTTTCTTACAAGTTCATGATGTGCTTTCTAAAAAGCAGTCCTTTTGTATATATTTTTTTTTTTTACTTACTGAGTTTGTACTGCTTCTGTCTTAGTCTCTGTTTATTGGCATTCTCTTACTTGTATTTATTTACAAAAGCTGAATTTGAGGGTTGACTTTTTTTTGCTATATGTTTTCGTTGTATGAAGTTTCCTGCTTCCTTTTTTTGTCCCTGTAAATGGAGAATGCAAAATGCCAGCTTATCACTATTTTGTATAGGGGAGAGCTGTCTTCTGTATGCATGTAGACTTTCAGCAGAGAAGCAATTTAAGGCACTTAGGAGTAGACAAGCCTATTTGATTAGTTGTGGTGCTTCTGAGGTATCTAGGTCATCAGAATATCTTCTTTTTCTCCTTCTCTGGCAGAATTGTAGCTTCAGGTGCTTCTCGCTTCAGCTCACAGTTTATATAACAGTTCTAGATGTGTGTCTGTAACATCCCATTACCCTGGAGGAAGGGAGAGAGTTAAATGTGTGTACCCTGCCCCTACTCCTCTGTCAGTCTTATTGGATGTCCAAACAAATCTTTGGAACTTGGCTCATCAGTCCTATTTATAGCTGAAATATTTGAAACATTTAATTATTTCTGGCCTTAAAATGAGCTACTTGGCACTATTTACTAGTCAGCAATAAGAAAGCAGCGATGCATTAAGGTCTGTGGCAGCCCCATAGCTTTCATATGAGTTTATTGCATGGAGTAGAACTACTGGAAAAAGGGGAGAACAATTTTGTGGCTTAAATCTAGTGTGGTGGGGGTTTTTTTCTTTCTTTCTTTTTTTTTTTTTTTTAAGAAGATATGTCCAAATGAGGTTTGAAGGTTAACATATTTTCTTTCTGTGCTCTGGAACTCACTTCACACATGCCTACACTTTCCTTCATTCACTACACCAAAACAAGAAACGTTTAAACAGTTTCTCTTGCCTCTCCAAGGAAAATTTCCTACATGAAGCACTGAGAGAATGCCTTACATTTAAATGCAGTGCAGCAGTTTCCTCATGATAAATTATTTTAAGCTTTTGATTCAAGCCGTGAACTCCCTCAGGGTGTGGAGGTTGAACAAAATTTCAAGCAAGATGGCTTGAGCTTAGTGTAGCTTACTTTAGTTTGCTTTTCACTGTTCAGGTGATGGTGGGGGAGCCTGTCAAGCATCTGTATTGAAATGTGAGCAGAGAATTTGAACTGCTGTTGTCTGGAGGTGAGTACGTGGTGTTGTAGAGCACCAGGAAAATGAGTTCAGGGATGGTGAAAGCTGAAGTATCTAGGGGTACTGGAAGTCTCAATTTGAAGTTGACTTTTAGCAAAGTGGAAACAAGATATAAAGACTACCAGCTAGAAGACATACAGCTTTATACTTTTTAAACTCCTTGTAATAGAGACAGCGTAACTACTGATGAGGGACAGCTACACTAATGAATGTGACTTCTAATTAAAATAAATTTAAATCCCATTTGCTTTTTAATGTTGTACTGCGTTTCTGGGCAGTTGTTGGTGTTCATCTCACTGTCCATAGAACCAGTTACTAATGGTGATTCAGTGCTTGTTGATCAAAAATCTGCACTGTTTTTAAAACCAACTGAATTTAGCAGTTAGTATGTGCTTTTCTTTTTTAAGAAAGAATGTGGATAATGTATTTAAAGATCTCAAGCTTTATTTAGGTTGAAATGTAAAGGTAACTGTGTTAGTACTTTCTTTCAATTAATGTGTTGAAGGGGAGGAACTTGCATTTAAAGCAGGCTGTCTCTTATTTTCATAGCATGCAGGTATCTGAGTATTTTCACTCCTGTGTTCTTAGACTGCAGGACAAGTAGGTCATCAGCTGCTGGCTTTGTACTTAGGGGAAAGAGGAATTAGCTTTTTGTTTTACTTCATGCTTTAAGAAATGGCTTATTTAGTTGGGTTTGTTCAGTTGAAATACTGTCTGCACACACAAGAAGCTACTGTTCTCAAAATCTGGCTTGGTATTTCAACAAATGGTGCTTGTTCTGGATACTTAGCTGGTGAGAATAAATAGCAGTGCTGCTGTAGTTGTTACTGAGTGGAGTGAGGAGTTTATAGGGAAACTGAGTGGTACTATCTTCTCCTGGCTATATTTGCTCCCATTCAAATCTGTCTGCTTCTGTGTCTTGCTGTAACGTGTTGCTTCTCTTGAGTCTCCCAGCCTGTTTCACCTGGGTTAGGAAAGTGATTGTGTCAGTCAGAACCGTGTATTAGCCCACAGGTTCTAATGTAGTAATTCAGGATGGAAGAAGCCAAAATTATGTAGGGAGTGATTGGTGAACAGCCACAGTAATAAGTGTGAATGGATGGAAGACTTGAGGGACAAGTCCAGTTGATGATCTTTTTGCATCCTCTCCAGACAGAGCAGCAGATATGACCTTAGTCTGGAATCAGTACTGCAGAAACTTCAAAGGTCAGATGAACATCTTGAAAAAAGAAAAATATAGCTGTTACTTTCTGGGCCTGCAGCACTGTGCTGCAAGTTCTAGTGCCATATGGTTCGACAGATAAGAACTCTTCTGTACGTACTAAAAGCCTGAGGTTCAGATCTTCTGTGCACATGGGAGTTTCCCACAGCATAGTGATCAACCCCATGAGTGAGTTGGATGAGTCTACCAGGCTGTCTTTAATCCTGTGGCAGGAGGCAGTGTTGCCTCTCTGTTGTGTATGCAGAACACAGAACATTCCTCTGAAACAGCCACTCCCTGTGTGAATGTACTGGGGTGGATATGCTGGGTTGGTAACTCCTTTGCTGGGATGGAACTGGGCTTAGCAAAGTGTTAAAATGTACTATAAAAACCAAACAAAACTCCCAAACCAACAGGAGTCTGTTGCTTTGGTTGCCTTTCTAGCAGTACTGAAATGTACTGTTGTGGAGACCTGTTTAGGGATGCTGCCATGAGCTTTGCAAGTCCAAAGTACTGTCCAGTTGGCTAGGAAGACTTCAGTGGAGAAGTGGTCATTCTGTGAATGCTACCTCTTCTAAAGTTAGTACTCATCTCTTCTATACTTGATTTGCTGGGATTGTTGCAAGAACCTAGAGCAGTCTGTGGGCTTTAGAACAAATCAGCTTAAATTCTGAGTTTTAAGCAGTACACTGTGACTGTGCTGGGGCGGGAGAGGAGTGGGGGACAACCAAGGGACAGGGCTTTGAGTTCTGAATTGCATAAACTTCTGGCCTGAGTTGACCTGACAGTGCTGTCAGTATGTTTATTTTATGAACTACTTTAAGAACTTTTGCAGTGCTTTTGCAGAAAACTGAACTGTGAAGGGGGGTGCTTTTTGTCCTGACCTTTTTTTCCAGAGGCTCCACTGAAAGTAATTCTTCGAAGTGGAATGTGATCTTTCTGCCCAGGATACTGAAGCCTTCTAGAAAGGCTTCCTAAGTACTCCAGTGCTGCCTGAGACAGTGACTAGCTAGAGTGACAGGGTGAGCAGCCAGAATGCAGGGTAAAGGATCAAAAAAGGGCGTGACATCTGCCTAGGACACCTGACAGTGTGGCACATGCTGATTATGCTGCTGGGATGAGCAGTAGCACTTGTTCTATAGCTCACAAGCTTGACCTGTGCAATGTCTGTCCTGGTAATTGCTAACTAGTTTAAAATATTGAAAGTAGGGGTGTTATCTGCCACTTGAGCATGAAGTTATCAAATCAGCTCTTCTGGCTGCATCAAGTTGCTTTCACACCTGTCAGCACTGTAGGTCTCCACCCTCTAAAGTGCTTGACATGATGGTCTTTTCTGTAGGTAGGTTGGGAACTTTCAGATGTGTTAGGCTGGCTGGAAAAAAAAAAGCCAACAAACCAACTTGACTCAAACCAAGGAAACAAACCCAGATTGATGCTCTGTACTTGACTTCCCAATTTCTGCTGGCAAGTGAAATCTAATAGGAGCTGAGTAGGGTCTAGGATGAATCTTCTTTCCTGTTCCGTTTGAGCTAATGAGCTTCAATGGTGCAGAATGCTGTTAACAAGATGTGAGCTTTTAATGGGCATATTATGTGTAAGCTCTTGATAGTACTATCTCCTTGTGATAGGGAGAATCTACTTGTTTATAAGTAACAATGATAAAGGACATTCCACTTGTTTGTTTGGAAATGTCCTTGGCCTGAAGAGGTTTTGGGTGTCTATGCTCTGCATTGGCAATAGGATGTTGCTACAGCTTGAGGTCTTTGAGCTCTGACGAGTTTTGATGACTTCCAGGTAGGACAGGGTGGTTAATGTCAGGCTCCAAGTGAATGAAGAGAAGTTGCAGGTGTGGCTTCAAACCATTTTTCAGTCTGCCCTAGTTTACAAATTAATACATTAATGCAGCTGAAGCGAAGTGTGCGTTTAAATAAAAGAGTATGAGGCTGTTCGAAGTAACCAAGTTACACTTGTTTCCAGGGGCCTACCTTGAAGCAGTGGCTTTGAAACATTGTGTGAATGTTTTTGCTAAAACACAGGTGCCTCTTCTTGGAACTATGTGACTTTAATGCTTTTATCAATAGAATTATTTCCTTTATGTTTCTAGGCTGTGATGCTGGAGGCTTTCTTTCTGACTTGTCAAAATCTTCATGCCTTCACACCTGGGCTATCCTCCCAATTCTCTGGATTACAAAGGATCCTGCCTATATGGGGCAAAGCCTGTTTAGAAACTCTTTTGAAAAAGAGGGCTTGTTTAATATCTGGGAATACAAAAGCTTTAGGGCAAAGGTGAGAGACTTTTCTCTGAAATGGTGAGCCATTTTGTGTCAATGTAGTTTATATAGTTTGGTGTCCTTTTGACAGATTTTCTTTTAAAAGTTACTCCTTCTGGTCATCAGGCCTGCTAGTATGATCAATTTTTTAGTCTGCTGTGTTAATCACTTTGAGTTAGGGTGATGCTGGGGACTGTTTTGCACACCCACTTGGGTAATGTTGGAGTTTAGTTCTAGCTGCTTAGGATTTAAGCACCCAAGTGTACTTCCTGTTCAAACCAAGTACCATGCCAGCTTGATATATTTAAACCAGATTTTTAAAATATTTAGTGCCATTGGCCTTTAGGACAGCACAAAATTTGATGCTTGGAAATGGAAACATCCTTGGTCATTTTGCAATTAAGTGAAGTGTTGTCAGAGCTGGGTAAGGAGAGAGTTGTTGGAGAAACTTCAGGGTCACCATGTTACCAGTTTTTCAAATTCATGGTAATAACTCCAGGGTCTCATTTCATCCCCAAAACTGAGTGTGTTGGAGCCCTGTTCATAAGTCTTTTGCTGAGAATGGTATCTTGCATGCAAAGTCTGGCAGGAATGCCTTGGCAAGTCCTGTGAGCATTGGCAGGTTCTCTGCTATGAATGAATGAAACTGTATGTTCCATGGTGCCTCATGGATGCATCCCACAGGAGAACACTTCCTGTAGGCTGCTTCTACAGGAAACATCTCTGTGAGCAATACATCAGAGGACTGGGGGTGGCTGCTGCCTTGTCTTGGAAATGCAGGCAAGACTAGAAGGTCAGTGTACTGAAAATCATATGTGATAATCCTAGATAAGTCACTGGTAGGAAGGTGCCTTGCTAGGTTTGTGCACTTAGGGTTGCAACAGAATATGGCAAAATTCAAATTTGGAGTGGGAGGCAATTCTGTAAGCACAAAGCAGCTTTCCAGATGCTTCCCAGGAAAAGTGGAATCCGGAATGGTAGAGTTGATTTCTGTTGTGGGACAAACTTCAATGTTGTGGTGCCTGAACAAGAGAGGAGACTTCATCTTGGATAGGTTAGTTTGGTTTTCTTTTAGACCTCTAATCCAATTAACTCCTGAATTCTAGAAGTCAGGAAAACAGGATATTGGTAGTATTATAGTGTGTGTCTGGAGGGTTGTGTTACTTTGTCATTCATTAGTAACTTTAATCTGAGTTATAGTTTCTTCAGCTACTGTTTTATCCTGAAAGAGTATTGATTCTTAAATTGTGTATAAAATTGTCTCATAACTGTTTTTAAGGAGTTGATTCTTACTGTTACTAAATCTTGATTAATTGTGGATTGTAGGAAAAATATGAAGTGAGAAACTACTTCAGTGGTGTTTTTTGTTTTCTTATCCCAGAAGTGTTAGGGCATGCACATGCTCAGGATTTTATCCTCTTGCGAACAGGGAATAGGTGCTCTAAAATCTGTGCTGTACTGGGACTTGAAACAGTGTTGGAATTAGAAAGGAGCTTATTCATCTGGACTTCCATACTAGATCCATGGTCTTGCTTGTACCTATTGGCAAGCAAAACTGACAGATAACATTCGTTTCCCTTGAGCCCCTTACAACAGAACAAGAAGGTGATGATATAAAAATGCCCTTTTTTGGTCCTCTTTGGAACTTGTTTTAAGCTATTCATTTTTTTCCAGATAAAAGGCTCTTGATTTTTTTTTTTTTAGTAGCAGTTACATTTAAGATGCCTTTAAAAGGGGGTTTGAAGCTGAAAATTGGGATTGGGGTTTTTTTTTGTGATTCCTTAATATGTAAAGAATATCTGAAAGAGAGAAGATCTGAAATATAGGATAGACACAAAGCTGATGAAAATGGACAGGCAACTACTGTTGACCTCTTTGCATTCCCAAGAACATCACCCTTGCTGCTGGAAATGTAAGCCCAGCTCAAGGCTTCACTTAAAAAAAAAAAAGTGTTTCTTGCCCTAAACTCTGAGTTACTAATGTGTTCTCACCTGTCAACTTGCAGGTAAGCTTTACGAAGAAGAAGAGGACGATGCCCTGCCAGACTCGGATGCCCTGCCAGACTCAGATGAGGAGGTGGAACTGGATAAGCCGCGCCCCATACAGATCGTCCTTGCTCATGAAGATGACCATAACTTTGAATTAGATGAAGCAGCATTGGAAAAAATCTTGCTTCAGGAACATATTAAAGATCTTAACATAGTAGTTGTGTCTGTAGCAGGAGCTTTCCGCAAAGGAAAATCTTTTCTGCTGGACTTCATGCTTAGATACATGTATAACAGGGTGAGTAATTTGGAGTGTTCCTGCAGGAGAAAAGTACTTTGGTATTTTAGTCATTTCCCTTTGTGTTTGTTAACTTGAGCATAAATATAGCAGGTCAAAATTTTCGTATGTATTGGGGGAGGGGAAGTCAGGGCCTCTGTTTCTACACTGTGAAGAAGGGTATTTAGGTGGCAGTTTTTCAGTGTACCTTTTCTTGCAGTTATCAAGGGGATTTATTGGTGTCTCAGTTTAAGTGGACATGAGAAGAACTTGAATGAGGGAGTATGACAGCCTTCTAGTTGAGCTTTGGGGAAGGGCTTTTCCAGGTGGTGACTTGGAGAAACATTGATTTGACTTTATCTCCTGAAATGATATTATAGCACTCACTTGCCCATAGGTGCAAAAATAAAAGTCTTACCAGATAGCTGTTGGAGGGCTAAATCTGCTTAAATGTGATGCATGACAAAAGAAAGTTTCCTGTTTGCTGTTTGGAATGCATTTCTGAGTGCAGTCCAGGAACTTAAAATCCTTTTAAGTTACTGATTGATTAATGCCTGATCCAAAATTTAATTTCTTCTTTTAGTTTGTAGCTTTTGGCTAGCATTGTCTTGTGATTATTACACTTTGAACCCTTGGCTTGTATGGAGAAGTTGGAATAGGGTCTTCTGTTTCTTTTAGTCTGCATTGTGAATATTGACAGGTCAGTGTTTTGTTGCTTTTTGAAGCTCTTAGAAACCCAGAACTGATTCCTTTTTTGGTCACTGTTCTTTGGAGCTAATTTGTGCTAGCTGGCTTGAGGGAAAATCAGAATGAACCCTGCAGTTACAGGAAGTATGGGAGTACTGCAGAAAAACTGCTGATAGTTGGCAAATGAAGACTTCCTTCTCTCAATCCCAGTAGTGCCTGCTATTGAATTCTTCTCCCTCATTTACCAAGAGCTCTGGAAGAAAGACCCTGACGATAGGGTAGGAGGAATACAGAGTAGCAAGCTGGTACTCCTAACTTCTTGAGACTCTTAACCTAGGGAGGAAAAACATTTCATTTGATACAGATGTTCTGTGGATGGCTCTGTGTGTGTGTATAAGCCCTCTCTAGTGTCCTGTCTGTGTTCAAAATTAACCCAACAATAAAACCCCCACCAATCCCTGCAAAGAAAGAAAAATACAAACTCCTAAGTACAGTGATCTGAGCAAGATGCTGGGCTGGGTAGAGGTAGTGTGAGTTCCTTTTGAAAACAGAAGGTCTGGGCTTTAAACAAATACTCTTAATTTTCAGATTGTGAAATAAAACAAATGTTCATAAAGCAAAACAGATTGAAATGCTATTTCAGCCTTGTGTATCAGTCCTCTCTGTTTCCTTTATTGTGCAGTCACTTTTCTCAGTTTTCTATAAATGTCCTCCAAAATAGCATTTGCTTCTCTTAAACTGAAGATGAAACCAAGCTTGGCTATCTACTGTAACAACTGTTTCTTACCAAGAGCAGAGAAGTCTTGATCTCCATGTGCTGCGTGTGGCCAGGCATTTCCATTCTGAATCTGTAATGCTTGCAGACCCTTAGAGGAGCCAGTCCAAGTCACTGATGCATCAGAAGACTCTGCACTTGGCTGAATTGTTTTTCTGCCAGCTCAGTGACGTAAATTGGCTTAGGGAAGGAGTTTGACAAGCATCAGAACTGCTGCAAACTGATTGATGGGAACTGGGGGTGATGGAGGATAAATGCAACGCCTCCTCTTTGGAGCACTCTTGAGTTGTATGAAGTCAGATGATATCCTCTGCTTATCCAAATTTAGTACAGGAGGAGAGATCTTGGTTTAGTTTTATAGTACTTAGTTGGAGTCCGCCATCTTTAGTCAGGCTCAGTTGCAAGTCTGTTTTCTGTGAACTAAATTTTGCACAGAATCCTAAAGCAACTGCGTTCAGTTTATGTGCCAGTCAAGCAATTTTGGGATGTCCTTTTATGTAGACATTAGTAAGTGAAAAACGATGAAAAACTTGCCAAAAACCTTCAGAATCTCATTTTCTTGTTTTAAACTGAGGGCAGGAGGTCACGTGAAAAGTTGCTGTTGTAAAAATCTCGGTGGTGCCAACTGAAGTCACAGGTAGGATTTTGGCATGGCAGAGGTTGATCACTGACATCAGGGAGGTGGGCATCTTGTTTCAAGCACTGTTCCTTGGTGTTGTGATTGCTCTTTTGAAATGGAACAGCAGCAGTTGTGTTCTCAGCAAGGTGCTGCAAGGATCCTGTGGTCTTAAGTCTTACTAAGAGTTGGGTGCAGCAATACCTGTAAGTTTAGATGTAAAAATTAATTTTTTTACAGGAGTGTTACCTTCTAATTTTGAACTAATCTTCAAGGTGTACTGTGTATTCATGCAGTAGGCAAATAAACCTTAATTGGGCTTTTCCTTAGTGTGGAGTAAATTTAGAGAAATTACCCTTCAGGTGACTGAGATGAAATTGTAGAGCAACTTATAGCTTGATTTCAGGTAGGATCAAAGCCTTTTCTTCTTCCTATCTCCTGAATATTTTTCAAGCCAATTTGATGGATGGAGACCTAAGATACTGAGCTTTAGCTAAGGAAAGATGTAGATAACAAGCTAGGAGTATTTCAAACTCATGCAGAGGTCAGTCAGAGGCAGGCTTAAGTACATCATCCATAAGATGAAGCAACTTCAGGTGAAGTTATGCCTGTTAAAACACCAAGTTTATATGAGTGTGGCATGAGTCACGTGTGAAATCAAATGAGGTCATATCTAGTGCTCATTGAGGGACTTGTCAAACTGTTTGTATAGTCGTGGTCTGCTTTGTTACAAATAGGAATAGTGTCTGGACCAAAATGGGATAAAGTATTCTTGTAAAAAAAGAAGAATGGAACATACTGAAGTACAGATTCTTTTTGAAAAGTAAAAAAGCTGCAGTCCACTGACATGTGCTTGTGAAATATGATTCAGCATTGCCAAACTGTATCCTGGAGTGTACTGCAACACAAAACAGGCTTGGAGCTTTCATTTCTAGAGTGGTCTGTGGAAGCATAAGCATCTTCTGGGATAAAAAAAACTACAGGGAAAAGCTGCTCAGGTTTTGCTTAGTCTCTCTGGTAGAGGTGCCTGTCAAAACAAACAAAAGGAAAAAACATTGAACAACCAAACCCAAACAACTTACCTGTAATTCGCGTACCTGTGTTCATTTTCTGAATTTTTATATGCTCGTCTCACCTTTGTCTGATCCAAGTAGCAGAGTTGAGTGGTGCACTGTTAGCATTTGGGAGAATGCTGGTGCAGAATTGCTGGATTGCCTGCATGCTGCTAGGCATGAGGAAAGTGTGCAGGTTTTTTTCCCATCCCCCTTTAGAAATAAGCAGTTTCACTTAGTTGTTTCAAGTATTTTTATTCTGTACAGTCCCTGGGTACTCATGCTGTGTTCTGAAACGTGACAAAATGTCTTGAGCTGTTATCTGAAAACTGCCAGTGTGGAGTCAGCAAGGTAGAGCCCAGAGCTAGTGAGTTGAGAAGTCTCCACCTTGACTTTTTCAGTGGACTCTTTCCTGGCTGGTCATCTACTCTGGATAGTTCAAGGCAAGTTCATTAAATGTCTCTAATGCCATCTTGCTGTATTCTACCCTGTGAAAGGAAGGTTTATATACACTGGAATTCTACATGGAAGAAATGGCAGGCAGGCAACAGTTTAAGTGATGAAGTGGCTACAGAAAAACCTGTCACAGTGAAGCTTCCTTGGGGTGCCTGCTTGTCCTCCTTACTTGCCCAGTACATGAACTACATTTCTAGGTTAGATGTGCTCATATAATGGCTGGATTCTTGTGTGTGAGCTGCTGCTCTGTGTTGCCTGTCCTTGAAGACCTCATTACAATTTCATCAGCCAGGAATGCTAGCTGCCAACTGTAGTCGACTGTTGGATAGCTTCTCACAAATTGGGCAATGTCCCAGCAAAACTTTAATATGGGTGGGTTGATTGACATATATCAACGTCTTAACTTGACCTTTTCTCTGTAGCTGACAAGTCTAGATTGTAAATCTTCTGGTCCTTGCCTATTCTCTCTGGCTTCTGCAAGATGGCATTGGGAGTCTTGTACTGGCTTCTGTTAGTCCAGGGACTCAGATGCTTAGCTAGCTATTAGTGAGGGGGGAGGGAGAGGATTAAGTTAAGATCTGGCGTTTTGTCCCTTAGATGTTCCTGAATTAGCTCAAACACAATAGCAGATTTTTTTTCAACTGTGAGAAAAGAGCTTGGGTGCAGAGTGGAACTGGTAGACAAAACTGTGTTCTCAATAGCTCTGAGAGCTTGAGGCTCAAAAACTGTGCACATTCACTTTTCAGTTACTGAAAAATTTTGCAGCCACTGAAATGCAGTGGTGTTGCTTTGTGGATGATCTTGAAACACAGCAGAGTAGTATTGTGTTTTAGTATTTTGTGTAGTGTTGTCAGCTGGCTCTGAGGAAAATGTAGTCATAGTGTGGAAGTCTGCTGAAACGTATTAAAAACCCCAGAAATCTCCTCCTTGGTTTAACATAAGGTTTTCCTTTTGTTTTGTAGACTTCTCCTTGCTGGATAGGTGGAAACACTGAACCCTTGACGGGGTTTACATGGAGAGGTGGATGTGAACGGGAAACGACTGGCATTCAGATTTGGAGTGAAGTGTTTGTAATTGATAAACCTAATGGAACAAAGGTGAGTGCTTGACTTACCTTGATTTACTCAAGGTCTCTTTTGGAGGTGTTGTGGGCTTCTTGGTTTGGGTGTTTAGTGGGTTTTGTTGGGTTTGTTTTGTTTTGTTTTTTTCTTCAACAAAACAGAGAGGCTGTGGATGCCCCATCCTGGAAAGTGTTCCTGGTCAGGTTCAGTGGGGCTCCAAGCAACCTGGCCTAGTGGAAGGTGTCCCTGCCTATGGCAGAGGGGCTGGAACAAGATGATCTTTAGAGGTCCCTTTCAGCCTAAACTGTTTTTATTATTCTAAAGCTTAAATAGGGGTTTTCCCTCTGTACGCCTTCAATGTCACGGGTTTCATGGTGGCACTTGGAACATCAGTTGCTTTCCTTTGCTCTGAGTAGCTGAGTAACATGCCTGGAAACTGTGTATTAGTGTAAGGAAGGAGATTGATTCTTACAACCCAGTAGAAAAATTCAACAATAGTCTCATTCTGAGACTTTGTTTTGGCAAAGTCTGCTCTGTCCAGGCTGATGGGTGGGTTATCCTGTGAGTATTGTAAAACTGTAATGTCTATAAATACCATCTACAGCCAAATGCTGTGGTGAAAAGCTCTGTAACAAACACTGTTCTCTGAAGGGTGAGAATATCTTCTAGCTGTGTTCCAGTGAAGTGTAGTGCATGGCTGTAAGTACTTCAGTGTATGGAAGCTGGTCCTTCCATATAATTTTGACAGGATATAGGTGTAGGTATAAAGGTATAAATTTTGACAGGTATAAAGATGGACTAAGTCTAACAGTGGAAAAAAAAGCACTTACTTGATTCTTTTTTAACTACAAAGTTTAGTTTGAGGTGTTTATGCTGAAACAAGTGTTAATGTCACTAATAAATATTTACTCCACAATACTGGTGGTCTTGAGCTGTTTGTGTTCTGAACCATCAGTTCTAGGTTATTTAAATTTCATACTCTTTGCATTTGCAAAGGAAACATCTGAAGCCAAATCCATGGGACATGGATCTTAAAAATAGTGGCTTAGTGGTGTGCAGGGCGTTTTAACAAATTTCACAGCTAACCAAATATTTCTGTGGTTAAAAACCAGTTATGTTGTGTGGATCTGTTTATGCTTTGGTAACAAATCACTCACTCGTTCTTGCTTATCAGTGGGGGAGAGAAAGGAATTGTAATAGATCCCAGAGATGGGGGTTGGACTGATTATCTTGTTTTCTGCTGAAAATTATTTTAAGATATATATATATGTAACCATCTTACTCTTAGCTCTAATGAATTATGCTAGAACTTCAGCTGAGACTGAAGTTCTTGCAGTGAAGGGGAGCTGTCAGTTACTTTGCGCTGCATCCCCACTGGACCAAGGAGGGCTGTTTCTCTGGGAGAAGGTAACTAGGCAAGGCCAGGGACTTGAGGCTGATGCCAGGGACTTGAGGCTGATGCCAGGGCCCTCTGGCTGGTGGGTGTGTCTAGTCACATGTGCAGGGAGCTGGCTGAGGTTTGATCGGTAGGCATAGGGGCAGAGACTTGCTCTGCTTGACACAGAACTTACCCAGTGGCCTGGAGTATGAAAGTGTCTGTGATCTGGTTAACTGCTGCTGTTCTTTCAAACTCTCCAGGTTGCTGTACTACTCATGGATACCCAAGGTGCCTTTGATAGCCAATCCACTATCAAAGACTGTGCAACGGTTTTTGCCCTGAGCACCATGACGAGCTCTGTCCAGGTGAGAATATCAGTGCTGTCAAATAATGGCAGAACCCTCTATCCTGAACGTCCAAAGAATATCTCTTGAGCGACACTTGGAAAGTTCACCTGCATATCTTCCTCCAACTCTGATTTAAAATTCCATAGTTTGTCTTATTTTCAGTGTCGGCCATAAACTACCCAAGCTTCTCGGTGGAATCGAGGTTATGCAAGGCCAGGCTGAGTTAAATTGCTGTCAGAGCTGGGAAATCCCCTTCCCCCCACCAAGATGTCAGAGTAGCAACTGCTTCTTTACAGATGTGTTACAGAATCTTTTTTTAAGGCTTTAGTTACAGTTTGGGGTGACATTACACTGTGATCAGCCAAACTTAAAATTGCTGCTTCTATTTAAGTGTCAGTTAAACCCCTGACAATTGTGCTATACTCAGAACTACTTCTAAGCTTGTGCCTTAAAAGTGCCAAAAGCGAGCAGGTTTTTGAGGGGTGACAAGTGACTTTCTTCAGACGTGCTGCAACATGAAAGGAACAGGAATATGTAGAGCTTCTGTCCTTTGGAGTTGGCTCTGGCTGATGGTTTTTAAATAAGGAGGTGACTTGTTTTGAGATGTATTCTGTGACACCCTTCTACTTCTGACTTTTGGGTAGTTACACTTTTTCTGCAGGGAGCCAAAATACCATGTGAAAGAGACTATATGGATGTAAGACAGTTTCATGCAACACTCTAATTCTCTGACTGTCTCTTGAAGGTATACAACTTGTCTCAGAATATTCAGGAAGATGACCTTCAACATTTGCAGGTAGGAATATGGGGAATTTATGTTAAGCTGCTTCCAAACAGAACATCTTGGCAATGTTCTGGAAGTTATTACTCGTGTAACTGACTTGTGAGCTGTTTGCTACTTCATGTAAAACACTGAATTTGAGCTGATACTAAAACTGGTACTGTCTGTAAAAACTGTGTTTGCATCAATTCTATGATGCTTTTACTGTGCCAATGTAGAGGTAAAATAGTACAGGCTTCTAATCTGGCTGATTCTTTTAAAGTCTGTTCTTTGTATTGCAAGTTCTGAAATTCCCAAAAAACTGAGAAAGGGAAATTATTTTTTAAAATACTAAATAGTGAAATTCCAATGTTTCCCATTTTTCCTAAAATAGGAAAATGGATGTTATTTCATAACCAGTTGGTAAGGAAGTATTGGAGCTTGGGTCAGGCCAGAAAGAGTCTTCTGCCCAGAAGCCATCTCTGGTTTTTCAGCTGAGAAACTTCTGCAGAGTTTTATTCCCGCTTAGAAAAAAAAGCAAGGAAAATGTTGTCTTCTCTTCACCATGGAGTTTTTATCCTCTAGTGGAAAATTGTGGTCAAAGGCCACTGAATTCTGGCTTCATGTGAATGGTGCAAGAACCTTATCTCCTTAACTTAAAACCTGTAGCTTTAGAGAATAGCTTGTGTGTTACCAAATGCCAAGGCCATGACCTTGTCACAGCTTAAAACTGTTCTGTGTGTCTTCAGTGTTACAACAGACTGGCTGCCAATGCTGGAAGTAGAAGAGCACTAACTAAACTTGTGAAGTCTTGTGAAGCTGTTCTCAATTAACAGGGTTGAATCACTGGCCCAACACCCCCCACACCCAAAAAAAAAAACCCAGCCAAGCACCAAAACCAAAAAAAAAATTCATAGGTAATTATTTGAAAACCAGGCTTCCCTCGAGGCTTTGGTCCTTTAACAGCCTCAGTCTCATCCGAATGAAACAATCTATTTCTGTTATACTGGAGGGTGAGATTTGAGGGAGGGAAGGGAAGAGAAGGATGATAAACACAAGCACTGGGTAGGGGACACCCATGCATTTAAAGTTGCAGCAAGGAATCATGGTCTGAGGGAAGGAAATTCTGAATTTCTGTTTTAACAGGAATTTATGTAATTCTGAAATACTGTTAGTCTCTGATTGCCTTCTGCATTTAGCAGGGAAGCGAATGAGGTAAAGAGTTTGGGTTAAAGAAGCCAGACTCATGTGAGTGCTTGACCACTTCACAGCTGCTTTTGTTTAGTGTGACAAGGGCTTGGAAGTTAAATTGTGTTAAATTAGTCTTGTAAGTTCTCAGGTGCTCTTGTGATCAACACAGGAACTGTCCTTAGAGCCATAATTAGGAGTTAGTTTAATGCAGAACAATGTTTGCCTGGTACTGGAGAATTCTGGTGTGCTTCCATCATCTGTACCTCCAAGATCTGCAAGGAGGCTGGCACAGATTGAGCCCTTCCAGTGTTGACCTCTGCTGAAGCAGCCAGCACAGACCATAATTGCTGTTCTTGTGGGTGGTTTGGTGTGCTCAGGCTAGTGGGGAATGCTGCTGCTGGTGGTGTTAAAGATGGTGAAAGCAATAAGAGGAAGACAGCTGATGCTTGCTGGTATCAAGCTGATGTTTTATACTGGAGGGAAGGAACAATTCTTGGTTAAGGTCACGGGCTGAAGCAGAGATCTGAGCAGCTGCTGAACTTGGCTTGTATTTAAATGCCCGATATATTGGCTAGAGCCAAGTTCCCTGGGATTTCCAGGAATAAACCTTTTGTGGGAAGTAAGGGGCAAATGTTAGACAGGCTTACCTCCTTAGCCTAGGAAGCAAGTGTTGGAAGCTGGCTTAGTGAGAGATGCAGCCAGCTTTTCTCTGAGAATAGCCCACAAGCCTCCCACTTAGAGCTGCAGTGTGTTGACAGTTCAGGAATGGCACTGTGAAGCCAGTGGGAATCATGTCTCCTGCCTGAATCTTACTGAGGGTTGGTATACTCATTATTGAGGCTTATTTGCCATTCTCAAACTTCAGTAAGATACAAGATTGAATGCTTTTATTTTTTAGTGACATAATAGAACATTTTCCAGTAGAAAAATGTGTTTTCTATGTGGCACGCCCTTACACTGTTCTTTCTCACAGTTGTTTACAGAATATGGAAGACTAGCTATGGAAGAAATTTACCAAAAGCCGTTTCAGGTAACTATGTGTTAAATAGATTTAAGCAGTTGAATGTGTAGAAAGTCAGCTCAGGGTAATATCTGAAGATAAATTAGTTGGGCTGAAGGTAACCAGTTCTTTGCAAGACTAACTTTCCATCGCTGTTGCCACATGGCTTTGCAAAATCCCCAAGGAAAAATGCTGAAGAGGATTTCACATTTTGGGCAAGTATAGCTTTGTGCTTGAGTTATAAGGCATAAAAGGAATCAAAATGTAAAGTGATGTGTAGGTGTTAAGGAGAAAAATTTTGTGCTGCCTTCTTATTTATTACTCTGAGATATGGTTGGTCTTTGCTGGTGGTAGATAGTTCTGAGCAAAGTTCCTGTTTGGTGGTGGGTTTTTTGGTTGATTGGTTTTTTAAACAAGCAAACACTTGCACCACCGAACTGCAAGGTTGCTTCATTTAGAGCAGCCAAATATACCAAAAAACTTACATAGTATCCTTACTTATAATCTGTAATGTATTTAGTTTTAGAGCAGCCAAATACTTAAAATAATCACACATGTGATAGAATTTTTGACCTTAGGAATGATGCAAACCATTCACTGCTGTTGTACTTCCTGTTGCAGACATTAATGTTCTTAATTAGAGATTGGAGTTATCCTTATGAGCATGCATATGGCTTGGAAGGAGGAAGAAAGTTCCTAGAGAAAAGATTGCAGGTAAGTTATCTCCAGTAGTCATATTCTGATCTTCTAAGTGACACCTTGCTGTCAAGGCAATGATGTAGCATGAGCTGGCTCCTTGTGCTAATAAAATACATTTGTGGTGTTTCCACTCATATGCAAAGTTGACATTATTAGGTTCAGGAATAAAAGCTTAAACACACTTCTGTGCTCTTACTGCTTTTAAGATGATGGTTAATCCTAATGGCAGTGCTGCAAAACTGGTAGCAGTTCTTTACTGCTTTTTTTTTTCCCTTCAGGTAAAGCAAAACCAACATGAAGAGCTACAGAATGTAAGGAAGCATATTCACTCCTGTTTCAGTAATCTTGGGTGTTTCCTGTTGCCCCACCCTGGTCTGAAAGTTGCAACAAATCCAAATTTTGATGGGAGATTGAATGGTAGGAAGCTTTTCATTTTGTGTTTTCTTGATTCAGATCACTGAGTTTGTTTTCTTTTATGATGGAAGTTAAGCACTCTAATGGTTAGCTATTGAAATGCTTGACTGGAAAATATAAGGCTAAAAAGGTGAAACTGCAGAATTTAGAAATGTGCATCATGTGCTCTTTTTAGTGGTTTAAAGTCAGAGAAATTAAACAGGCAGAGGGAATGGATATCTTTGTGTCCAGCTGTTCATTGTAATTTAATAACTTGAGACATGCTTAAAGGTCATTAAATAGAGATTCCAAAGATAACTAAGGGCTCCAGAGGACAGAATTTGCAAGATAAAGACTTTACTTTCTTGAATGGCTTTTCTCTAAAAACTTGCTGAACCACAGGTCAACTCTAAAATGGCTGAAATAAAAGCCATAAGGTTCTGCTGCTGCAGAATGAGGCAGTCAGGATTTCTCCAATGGATGTCTGTCCTGCAACAGAGGGAGTGCATCAGAATGGCAAAGGCTGTAAAAGTGAGTTGCAGTGGTGGGATGCCAACTCCTGCTGTGACCTGTGGGGTCATTGTGCATTGGTGTAAGTGGGGAAATGTACTTTAAATATTCAAAGGACAATGGAACCTTGTTCTCCCTCTGAAGTTAAGATTGGTAGATTAAGAATAGATAGAACTTAATAAAGCTATATTGTGTATGTAAGCCTTTAAATACCTTAAAAATGCAGTTCAGAGTTGTGATGCTGTGGATTTAGAAGGGTCATGGGCTGTCAGTGTTCATTTAGGAGATACAAGATTGAAAACTAACCACTTTTTTTTTTCCTGGAATTGATTGAATTTTACTAGATATAGACGAGGATTTTAAGAATGAACTGCGCAATTTGGTGCCGTTACTGCTTGCCCCTGAAAACTTGGTAGAAAAAGAGATTAGTGGATCCAAGGTGACCTGTAGAGATCTTGTAGAATACTTCAAGGTAAGCAAACTCATACTAATTATTTCTGTTAATAGCTTAAAAGATAGTATTCTAATTTTAGGCCATGTTGTTCCCAGAGAAGATAAAATATCTAGGCTGACACTCACTGATCAGCTCACTTTTATTTTCATTTCATTACTCCGACTTTCCAGAACTGGCACACTACTTCCTAACAGTACAGCTCTTAGCAAGCTAGTGTTAGCAAAATTTGTGGGTTGGTGGTTTTTATTTTCCTCTCTGAATAGGCTGAAATAGCTTAAGCTTTATTAGATTTTTTTTTCTTACTCTGTAATCTTAGTTGGGGTTTTTTTTTGTTGTTGTTGTTTTGGTTTGGTTATTTTTAATTAAAGTGGGTCTCATGTAGTTTTTACAGGTAGAAAACCAGCTTTTAAACTGTTAGATATGGAAGGAAAATTTCAGATACTTCCCTCTTGATTTTTAACATGCAAGGAAGGTGCTTTCTAAACACTTGCATGTGTGGCACCACTATGCTCTGAAATAATTATGTATGATACTCACAGCTGTTAGTCTTGAGCTTTTTTGGTATCATGGTGACACCAGCAGAAATGTGATAACATAATCTCTGCATCACCAGGGGTTGGTCTGGTGTGTGTAGCCTTATTTTTTTTTTAATTGGAATGATTTAGACAGTTGGCTTGGTAAGAGTGATGCCATTGTCTCCTAAAGACAGGAATTTTGCATTGCTACTTTTGGGGTAGAAAAGTTAGGCTGATGTTAAGAAACAAACTATGCAATGGAGGAATCTGAGACCAGGACTCATTTAACTTCACTTGTAAAATGAAGTAACTTTTTTTAAGGGAGGACATGGTATGGGATGCAGGAGTGATGGCTGTTCTGACAAGCATAAAATCAACACTGGAGCTCAGAGGTTCAGTCTCTCTGTTTAAATGGTTGCACGCTGCTTTTTGCTCCAGTTTCTTCTCTAGTGGGACCCACTCAGGTACAGTGCAGGGCGTGCAGATTCAGCAGCAGTTCAGAAAGGACTGCATCCTAAAAACCAAGTGTAAAACCTCTACTGGAAAACTCCTGATTCCCATCCTGTATCCAGTCTGGGAGCAGTCCTGTGGGGTGCTGCAGAAATGCCATGCTTATGTAACTAAAGAGGACTGCTCCCTTGGGACTGTGCATCTGAAGCTGAGATTGTGAGGCCTGAGTTGGAAACTGTAGGGCTTTTATTTGGAGGAAGTAGCTAGAAAAGCAAGGAGGGTGTCAAGGGAATGGAGTCCTGTATAACTCTATATGTTTTTGTAGGTTGTTCTACAACCTGGAGCATTGAGTGCTTGGGGACCCTGGCAACCTTGTTCTCTCTTCCCTTAGAGCAAAAAGTCCTCAGGCCTGAGGCTTGTAGACAAGGCAGGGAGGAAGGCAGTAGCAGTGTGAAGAGACTGAAGATAGACCCCCCCCTCAAGGGGCTGAGTGGCCTTGCTGGTGTAACTTGCACAGCTTGTCCAAAGCACTGGAATGGCTGCTGCTGCCTGCTGTGCCCCACTTTCCTGTCCCCAGGAGCTGTGCCGTGGGCCAGCTTGTGGGCTGGAGAAGAAATAAGTGTGTGTTCTCTTCCAGCCCTCTGAAACCCTGGGGAAAGAAAGGACACCTGAGGATAAGTGGGGTGGGGCACAGAGGGATAGGCTGCCTGCTTAGCTTCTGGAAGTGTTTTGTCTGCTCAGCTCTGTCTGCATTAAGTGCCTTGATCTGCCTTTTTCCTCCTACACTTCAGTAGATCAAGGCATGTGGGGAAATGTAAGTATTGGTTCTCCCAGCACTGGGATAAGTTTGGGCAGACCTCTTGCCAGAAAGGCTGGGATAGTCGTTGCCAGTCTTTTGTTATGGATGAAGATTCCTTGTTTAGCAAAGGCCTTATGTATTTGAGGGAGCAGAAACCTGCAGTCAAACCTGTCACTTGAGACAGTGGTGATGTCTCCTCAGGGTGCTCTGCTGCCCTGCTGGGCCCCAGTCCTGGGCAAAGGAAAGTGAAGGGGGGAAAAAAAGAAGAAATTTTCATAATTCATTATTTAGCCCTCTTACAAAGAAATATTCTGAGCTCTTTGTATTATCCCTTATTTCTTATTCTCCTTAAACATAAATGTTTAGAGAAATAAACCTTTTCTTTTTTCCTCATATTTAGGCTTACATTAAAATCTATCAAGGAGAGGAGCTACCTCATCCGAAATCTATGCTTCAGGTATTTTATTTTTCTTTCAGATAGTCTGATTAGATGATGTGTACTTTTAAATTTCTTTGCAATTGAAGAATCATGACTGCTGTGGGCCTGAAGTTCCCCCCCACAGCTCTGCAGTTCTTGGAAGGATCTGTGTACTTTGAAAGCCATCTGAACGGTGATGGTTGAGTATTTTTCCCTCAGTTTCTTCAACCAAATGAAATGAAATCAACCAAATGGAGCAGGGGTCTGTCTGGTTGGTTGGGTTTTTTAGCTGCTTTACTTTCTTAAGCGTGGGTGTCCTATAACTTGGTGTTTGGCTGGGAGATCCAGAAGATGACATCTTGCAGCTTTAACTACAGTAATTGTCCCTGACATGACATAAGTAGAAAACAAGTCTCAAGTTCTTAACAAAATTGACACCAAAACTGTACATCTGTAATGCAGAAATAATACCAGCTTCCTTCTTTCCTCTCAGGTAGTGGGAGTACTCCAGTACCAGGATTAATATATAATAGTTTAGTGACCCTTAAGTGTTTATTAGCAGTACAGCATTCAGGAGAGGTAGCTCATGATGAAAAGCCTGTACAAGCAAATTGAGGTTTGTTTGCAGCTCTGCTAGAAAGCTGAAGAAAGGCAGCAATATGTTTTAATGTGTATTGCTAAACTTCACTTATTTTTGTGTGGCCTTCTCCTGGCCATCAGGAACTCTGGAAGTTTTGGAGGTATGTTGGGAGTGTAATGCTGTGTGTAACCTGGAGATGCTGTGATGACAGAGGATGCTCTGTGTTTTCTAGGCAACAGCTGAGGCGAACAATCTTGCTGCTGTGGCAGGAGCAAAGGACATGTACAGCAAAGGCATGGAGCAGGTATGATGGCACAACCTTTCCTAAACACCTGCATGCAAGTACAGGCCTTTGGCTTCCATATTGTAGTCTGTGTGTGAGCACTTCAATGGGGGAGAGTAGCTCAGGGCCAGGACTTGGGTGTTCTCTGCACTCTGCGCTGAGCTGAGGTGTCTGATGCTGGGCAGGTATGAAAATGGGTGTGCTTGCAGGATACACCACCTGTTAGCTCCCTCCATAGCTCTTGACAGGCATCTCAAGATCCTGTGACATGAAATGTACAAGCAGGTTGTGCCAGGGTTGCACAGTGGTGAAATTCTAATTTTGTAATCTCATGCTTCTGAAGTGGGACCATTCATTAGCTGTAAAATGCAAGGATTGAAATTATTCTAAAATTTAAAGAAACTCCTTGAAATACAAGAACTACTTTGAAAAACCTATGTATGTAATTTCCTTCTTGGTTCTTCTCTTGATGATAGTGATTTTTTTATATCATTCTAAGCTGAATGCTGGATGGATTTCATACTTCATTATAGTGGCATGCAAGGTTTTATCATAGGAAATTCTGAAAACCATTACCTGTCTCGTAAAGCTTAACAGGACTGTCCTCATTGTGAAACTGTACAACCAGAAAGACCAGTAGGTGTGAGAACATGCTACAAACATAGCTCCCCACTAATTAGGCTAATTGTGGTCTTAATTGCTGAAGTAGCTTTCTGTTTTGAAATTGGAGTAAGACCTAATGCTAGTGGCAGACAAGCCAGTTCCATTTGTTAGCAGGCTGTTTGGAGAATATTCTGCTGGTTTAAAGGAACTCCTCTGTTTCCATTTTGGAAAATGTCTTGAAATAGTAAATGTGTTGTTTATAATAAGTGTCGAGTCTGCCTTCCAAACTTGAGTCTTCAATGGTTGTTGAGATACTGTAGTTGTAAGGTTTCTAACTTAGAGCAGGGAATAAACAGAAACAGATGTTCTTTTAAACAGACCTTGTTTCCATAGTAATGTTCCCCAATGCTGTATATTTTTATATCACTGTAGAGATATGCACAAATTATGGAATAGTTTTTTATCCAGATGTCTCATATGATGTTCTTGATCTGACACAGCTCTGAAAGTTCTATTTTTAAAAACAGAATTGGGAACTCTTTGGATTTAAAACTTGATTATGTAAAGGTAGTTCTTACTGCAGCTTCTCAGTTGTCCTCGTGAACCAAAGCCCTCCTTTGCTGAGTGTGCATAACCAAAATACTGTCCCCTTAATGACCTGAAATGTAAGGAACAACAGGTGCAGTGTCACAGAGTACAAGAAAACAGTGGCAGTTATTTGTGTGGTGGCCTCTCGATCCCTCGGTAGCTCCCAGTGTTCAACATGCCCTGGGCAACGTGAAAAAACTGTTTTGAAGGATGAGACTGGCAGCCATTTTCCAGGGAGTTTTGGTGGACATGGAGGACTTCATTGTGGTAAAAAGCAGGGATGTGCATGTGGCTGTTGGCCCATCCTTCTGGGCTTGCCTGAAGAGCACAGTGGAAGTATGAGTTCAGTCCTGTGCTGTGGGTCTGTGTGTGCTTGGACAGGTGAGGCTCCTGCTGTGCCATGATCCAAAGCTGCTTCACTGGCTAGGCCTTGAGCTCACAGAGCCAAGGGAGCTGCAGGGGGAGGAGGGCCACGAGGGGCAGGTGCTTTCTGTGTAGCAGCAGATGCTCAGGGTATGATTCCATGATCTCTGGTTGCTCCCACAGGTGTGTGGGGGAGATAAGCCTTACATCGCCCCGTCGGACCTCGAGCGGAAGCACCAGGATTTCCGAGAGAGCGCCATCCGGCAGTTCCGCTCCGTGAAGAAGATGGGAGGGGAGGAGTTCTGCCGGCGCTACCAGGAGCAACTCGAAGTGGAAATCGATGAGATCTATGCAAACTTTGTGAAGCACAACGATGGCAAAAACATCTTTTATGCTGCTCGTACCCCTGCCACTCTATTTGCAGTCATGTTTGCCATGTATATAATCTCAGGACTGACTGGGTTCCTTGGCATGAACTCCATAGCTGCCCTGTGTAATCTCGTGCTGGGGATGGCTCTTATATCGTTTTGTACTTGGGCATACGTTAAGTACTCTGGGGAATTCAGAGAAGTTGGAACAGCCATTGATCAGATCGCTGAAGCTATATGGGAACAGGTTGGTATCTGTTTTTATTGCAAACTCTTGCTGTCTCGAGCAGACATATCAAACAGTTTCTGTTCAGCTTTGCTGAGAGGGAAAAGCTGGTCTAAACCTAATAGAGAATGCTGGTGCTGCCAAAGGGAAAATCTGCTCAGTAGTGTGACTGCTCTCTTCGGGAACAGATGCTGCGCACAAGGAATGTTAAATAAGCGTAGGATATTATCAGAGAAGTGTTACTTAAGGTGCAGAAGGTTATGTAGTAGGTGCATTGATGGTAAAGAGTGAAGGGACTCTTCAAAACTCTTTTTTCTTTATTGAGAACAAGGAATTCTGTTTTTAAAGGTATGTTTATAGATAACCTTGTCCTGTAGATTTGGAGGATACAGTATCTCAGGTGTTGCAGTGGGAAAGGCGAAACACTGCCCTCCTCTCCTGGTGTGATGCAGAGGGGCTGATTAGTCCTTGGAGAGAACTGGGTGGGTGATGGCTCTCAGCAGCTGCTACCAGAGGGTGCACAGAAGGTTTCTTCCATCAGGGAGGTTTGTGCTCTCTCTGACAGCTTCAGTGAGTGCAGCTGCTGTTTGCAAGGAATACTTGACAGGCAAATTCCTGAAAGATGTGAGTGTAAGGACAACAAACCTGGAGGAGAAAACTTTCTGCATAGAGATTTTGCTGCCTGAACTCAGTTGGCACAGCTGTGCCAGTGAGGCCAATGTAGAGAATTCCTGACCGGTAGGTTTTGGAGCATTCTGACTAGCTATGTCTAGTGCCAGCAGAAGGGAAACTCTTTCCTGCTGTTTTTACTGGAAATAAAGGGCACACTGAGCTTATCTGGGGTGACATTAAAGTGTGTCCTGTGAGGCATGAGCAGATAACTGGAGCCTTCTGCACAGATGCTTGCTTCTACAATTGCAAAATTCCTGCTTTCAAGGCTCATCCTAGGCACTGGTACACTAGGCCTATCTGAGCAACCTGCTGAGGGTCCCAGTCAGGTTTTGAGTTACACTGGGGCAGAAAAAATGGACTTTTAAAAATAGGGAAATGAGCATCAGTAAATAAATTGGTAGCTAAATCTTGAGTTAGCAGCACTAACTAGTGATTGAAATTGAGGCTCTTCAGTTCTACTGGAGCTGCTGCTGCAGGATACCCCAAGCACATAAGGCTAGGTTTGGCTGCTACCTTTCCTGGAAGGGGGAGAACTTGGCTTATGCTGGCAGGAGCTTACCATTTGTGGGCTGGAGGAAGGTGGTCTCCAAAGAACCTCAGCAGTGTTGCTGTTAGAGCCTGCACATCACCAGTAACATGCAAAGCACTGCAGGTCCTGTCTGAGTCTCTCTGATTGAACATGCAATCTTACTGTTGATTTTTCTGAATCTCTGCCTTTCTTTTCCCTTCTTGCTTCAGAGGAATCCCAGGAAGGTGAGAAGTTACTGGCAATCAGGTTTTTTTTTTTTTCTGAACTTGATTGACTTTCTGCTGTGTTGTGAGAGCCGTTTTTTCCTAACAGCTGAATTCGTGTTTTAGGTGTTTTCCAAACTCTTTGAAGTCCTTAGACGCCGAACGGTTCGTCGTGCTCTTACATCAGTGCCGCGACAGCGACTCTCATCCAACAATAACAAGAAGAAAAACTAGCCAGTATTTTTAACTTTCTTTCTGTATCTGAAGTGTTCACACTTACACATATAGGACAATAAGCTGGACCGTCTGGGCCGGTCTGCATAAATGCTGTAACCATACCAGACTGATGCTGCATATGGGGTATGGAATTGCACATCCATCTTCTAGGAACTGTAAAGTGGTTTGAATTCAGTGAAATACTGCTGTGTAGGAGGGGTATCACTTGTGTCCATAGCATGTGACTGCTTTAACCTCATTACTCTAGCAGCAAAATTCATTTCTCTTTCAGTTCATGCCACTTTGTGTCAGACTTCATCATTCTAAGTTTTTCATGATTTCAAATCTCATCTCTTTATATGCTTTTATATCTTATTTTCCTTGGTTACCTCATTTTCTTGTTTCTTTTGCACATTTCTCATTCCACAGGTGTTGAAGCCCATGAGTGATAATTTGATGGAGGATCATATGAGGCAGTCTGTAAAAAACTCTATCAAAGCAGGCCTGACCGAGCAGGTGTCTCACCATGCCCGACTAAAGACAGACTGACAGTTCGTCTCCTCTTCAACTCTGCCCTCTCATCCTAGACATGCTTGCTGTACCATGAGAACTCAATAATAAAAAAAAAAAAAAATAAACCAAAGTTTACAATCAACTGTAGAAGTAGTTTAGTTGTGATTGGCTTCACAGATTGCTGCCATCACCGGGGAAGAGTTAAGTTTGTCAGTGCTCAGCTTCTCAGACAAACTGGTGCCATGGAGCCCGCTGGGGTGGGGGGGAGTGGCTCAGTTTTACTCAGTGCTGGTGCCCTGTGTTTGGGGGAGGGAGGGGGAGCTTCCCCAGCGTTGTGAGTCCGTGCAGCCTCTGGCTGCCAGGGACAGCCTGTCCCCTGCAGGAGCTGACTTCAGGGAAGTGTAATGATCAGACCCACGCCAGGTGTGCTCTCACCAAATGTCCCCAGCTCGGCTCCGCCCCTCGCCGGCTCCAGCGAGTGTCACCGTGTGTGCAGCCGGTGGAGCCATGGGAGCGGCCACTCCATTACAACGCGTCTCTTGCTTTCTTGCCTTTTACCAGTGTTACACAGATGCATGTGCTGGTTCCTCACGCAGAACTGGGGTGTCAGGGAGGCAGTGGCTCAGCACAGAGGGTGTCTTGCCTTGAACTCGCAGACCTGGTCCCAAGGGAGGTGCATATCGGAACTGAGCTGTCTTTTTCTGCAGTTTAGCCTTCATGTATATAATATTGCCATTAATTCTACTGGGGAAGAAATTCCATCCAAAAATGTTGCCTACAGCTACCAAGCAATGAGTTAGGATTGTCTGTACAGTGTGTTTAGTTTTTATTTTTTAAGAAATCACAGATAGGGCATGTATATGAAATATAAATATATAAATACGATTTTGTATCAAAGTTTTGTAGTTTATGGCAAAACCTGGTTCTGTGGTAGCTAAGTGCAGTTCCTGTAAAGGAATGTTTGTGGCTCATGTAAATGTGTGAATGCATCAACAATTTGAAGTTTTTTGATATATTTGTGATATTTACCTGCCTTGAGCACTGCAATCTCTCACCCCCTTGGGAAAATCAATGGGAATGTTTGTTGTGAAACTCTTGTCTTCTGTTGCATTTTAAAGTTATTTCCTGTAATTTATTTTCAGTACATGATTAAAATCAGTTGTGTATATATGAAATGAAATCCGTGCTTATTTTTAAAAGATGTCCAAGTATTGTATTCTACTACATAAACTATGTCAAATACTTATCCTGACAATTATATGAACAGATTTGTTCTATTGTACTTCATAGCTTTCTATTGAAGCCGATGTTCCTCTCATGCTTGTCTCTGGAAGGTGACCTCTGTCCAGCTCATACTCTCTCCCTGTATAGGAAAACCTCCTGCTGTTCTTAAGCACGCTTTTGACTTGTGGAGTTGCTTGTCAGATTCTGCCCTCCAACAATTGTATCACTCTGAAATCTTGTTACTGGCTTTACTCTCATTCTTGGCTAAATCACTATCAACTGTGTGGAGTGTGAAGGCAGCTAAATAATTAACTGCTGTAGTTTCAGCTGGAACTGGCTGCGTGCAATAGCTGGGTTTTTGCATTCCTAAATGGTAACAATTTCATCAACATTTGAGCTTTAACATCTCCCCTCTCTTGAGTGCGGGAAATCATCTGTCTAGGACTAAAGCAATTGCACTGTGACTTTTGCACCGCAAAGAACTGCTGGGGAGTGGTGGTTACCTGCCCTCTGCAGGTGAGGGCTCAGCTCCAGGGGAATGATGCTAAAGATGAGGTAGGAATGTCGCATTTTATGGTATCTCAACCTGTACAGATTAAATACTGTTATTCAAACAAGCCAGTGCTTTGGTGATTAATCTCTTACTAATCACATGAGTCACACGGGGGCTCGCAGGGCCAGGCCTGCCCTTGCTGCTCGTGTTCTCCAGGAAGGTGCGAGTCAGATTTGAGGCTGTGTCCTGCAGAGATGGCAGAAGCAGAACTCTTCCCAGCATGTGGATGAGGAGTTGCAAGGCTTTATCTGAACCCTTCTTCAGGGTCCATGGGGGTAGAGTTCCTGAACACTGTGCCACGGAGTTGTAGAAAGAATGTAAAAGCCCCTCGAGCTTGTGGGAGGGATCAAAGGTGGGGAAAGGGAGGGGTCAAGATGACTAAATCAAATGTGGGAAATGGATGTTTCAGGGGATAAAAGGGGCTGATCATGTGGCAGCAGGTTGCTGGTGCGTGTCCTTGTCTGGCTGTGCTGACTGTTAATTCACTCTTTCCTGGAAAAGGGGATTCCATTCTGTGTGCACATGTGCATCAAGGTCAAAGTGCCAGGGACTGGAATGGGACCTGGGGTCACAGGGGCTGCATGTTTGGAGTGGCAGGAGCCTGGAGCGAGGCTGTCACTTGAACAGCGAGCTGGAGGTAGCCAGCAAGTAGGGTAAGGGGCTTGAGAGCCTAGTGTTGGAGCAGCTCTAAGTCGGGGCTGGACACAGCTATTTTTGTGTGAGGCAACCGGAGGGACAAGGTCTGGGCTCATCTGGAGGGTGTGGGGTTCAACTGGGATCCATTTTTAGGTGTGACTCCCTCTGTGGAGGCAAAAGAGGCTCTGGGAGGGCCAGGCAAGGATAGACTTTGTGTCTCAAGGCCAGCTACTGAGGGCAGGGACAGTGGGGATGTGCAAGGGTGGGCTGAACCAGCAACTGCAGTGCAGCTGCGGACCATGTCCAGGTGCTGGTTACTGGAGCGGACTGGTGATCCAGAGGCTGGATACTGGATGAGCTGAGCCTCCTTGCCCAGTTACTGGAGGCATCCAGAGCCTGGGTATGTATTTCCCTCCACAGTGACCAGCTGGAGGGGCAGGGTGAGGGCGTTGGTGCTGTTGTGCCAATGCTGAACCTGTGTGGATGGTGTGAGCATGTGTGTGTGCCCAGTGGGAATGCTGGCTCAGACTTGCTGCTGGTGGCATGTGGAGGCATGAGGCTGTAGTGGCTTCACCTCCATGCATCGCCCCTTGAAATTAGTATTCCTGGTAGAACAAGGTTAGTATTTCTCAGCTTTTGTCTGTGTACTATTAAGACATCAGGTTGGTGCAGGGAGTAGATACAGGGAACCGAGGAGTTTCACCAGCAGAATACACAGGGGCATAGAGGAGGTGACAGCTGCTTTCTCTACCCTGGGCTACTGCGCTACAGCTCAGGAAAGGAGTTCTGAAAGCTGATCCAAACCTGTGCAAACTGTGGTGTATGCAGGCCTTGCCTCCTCTGAGCATGCAAAAAGCCTAATTAACAGGAAAAGCAGAGCAGAACATGGTAACTGACCTCTGGCCCACTCCTGCCTCACAGTGAGGCAGGAAAGCTACATGGAAGATCCTTCAGCTGGGAAAGCGCAGCATCATGCCAGAGACACAGGGGAAGATGTAACAAGGTACAGCAACAGAAAGAGGTGGAAAAGGTGACAAGGCAGGATACTTGCTCCTTCTGTTACTTCTAGAAGTGCCTGCCTAAGTTCACTGGGAGAGGACATCCTCATCTGGAGCAACAAGTGTGGTGATTTCTGGCTCCAGAAAGGTGTAACCAGCGGGAAATTTCTGGCTATCTTGTAACTCAATTTTCCTACAGCAGGCTAGGGCCAGGCCACAGATTTTTCCTGTAGATGTCTGATCCTTAAAGGTTAAGTTAAGGAAACTACAAGTACTTCAGGTGGTGTGGCACAACAATAAGGAAAGGGTAGGGAACAGGAAGCCCTGTATTTTATGAACCCAGATATGGGGAGTGTCCAATGTTTTTTTCATGATGCTAGCCAAATATGGCAGTTATCTCAAAGCTCTGTGCCTGTTACTATGCTAGGTTCAAGTAATTAAGCACAGGTTATGGTAAAACTTCCTTTTTTTATTGAAAAACATGGGTGGGAATACAGACAATATTTACACAAGTTCCCAAGTGCAGCTCAACTCAAGAACATATGACCAAAAATATGAGAAAAGAATGTGCATCCAGAATTATGGAGGGTACCAAATGGTACAGCTTCCTGCTAACCACAGATCTTCAGATAAGATCAGCAACTGAAACAAGAAAATGAAAGAAAAACCAAATGTGCTGAGAGCCACAGCCCAGCAGGAGAGCACAACACCGCTGCTCCTGGGTTCTTCCCGGAACCAAGCATGTGGCATTTCCCTCTCAGGTGCAGCTCAGCAGCTCCCCACAGGAGGAGGGAGGAGCACTCACCGTTCATGGGCATCTCGTCGATCTGGGTGGAGTAGTACTGCTCGATGTCCCGCAGGATGCGGATGTCGTCATTCTTCACAAAGTTGATGGCAACGCCTTTCCGGCCGTACCTGCCCGAGCGGCCGATTCTGTGGAGGAAAGAGGGAATGGAGCCACTGTGGGAAGAGTCCCCCAGCCACAGGGGCCCTGTGGGAAGGCCCAGCCTACCTGTGTATGTAGAGTTCTCTGTTGTTGGGCAGGTCGTAGTTAATGATCAGCGACACCTGAGGCACATCCAGGCCTCGAGCCCAAACGTCTGTGGAAATAAGAACTCGGCTGCAAAGAGAAAGGCAGAGTTAGGACTTTTCTGGGAATTCCCTATCTCCAGCACAGAGCATTCCCTGCTACTCTGTACTCCCCCCTGCTCACAGCACACCAGCAGCATCCACACTTAACTGCATGGAAAGCTGTCTCATGCACCATCACCACACTTCAGTCAAGACAGCACCAACTCAGCTTGGATCTTTCAGAAGGAATAATGCTCCCAAGTGTTTAAAATACTGAGAATGGAGCACGAGTACTTTTCCCTTGATGTATTTTAAATGCAGCAACTCCCAATGTCTTCAGCAAAATTAAACAAATTCCACACCCAGAAGTGTGAGCATCCCTCCACGGAAAGTGGCAATCTCCCAGTCCTTCAAGACCACAGGGAAAACTCTGATGGAAATCAGAGTTCTCCCTAACGTGAGCTGGACAAAGCCTTGAGAGGAGAGGTATTATGGGTTTCCCTGCCCTGAGGCAGCAACGATGTAAGCAATGCTTGTTTGGGACATTTACCTTGCACCAGATCTGAACTCTTTCATGATGGACTCTCTCTCCTTTTGGGGCATGTCCCCATGCATGGAGGAAACTGTGAAGTTGGCTTCCCTCATCTTCTCTGTGAGCCAATCGACCTGTGAACACAGCCTGGCTTAGCTCTTTGCTCAGACAGCCAAACACAGCAGCTGAGCTCCAGAATGATTGCAGAGATGAGCTGGTACTGACTGAGAGACACCTCCACAAGCATTCTGAGACTAAGGGAAGTAAAATATCCCTACAAAGCTTCAGCTTTGACACAGGGCTACACAAGCCCTAAAAGGAAAGGAATTAAGAGCATTTACTCAGAAAGTGTGGTTCTGCTCCAGGAATTATATTAATTATATATATTAATCAGATTGAGCACATTCTTACCTACTTCTCTAAAAAGGCAATTCCTGTCAGCTGTATCAGGTCTGCCTCTGTTGTTTTAAGTTAAGTACATCCCAAAGGTTTAACCTATGGTCCTACTCAACTATTTCCAAACGGGGGAGCAACCAGACCTCTGAACTAATCCAGCAGTGTCTGAGTTACCATCAGGAAGTACCGTGCCCCTCTGATGGCCCCTGTACCTTTCTCTTGGTGTTACAAAAGATGACAGCCTGGGTGATGGTCAGCGTGTCATAGAGATCACACAAGGTGTCAAACTTCCACTCTTCCCTCTCCACAGCCACGAAAAACTGCTTGATTCCTTCGAGGGTCAACTCATCACTGTAGGGAAGAACACCACAGGCAGGTGAATAGCAGTTAGAAGGTGCTTCTCTGTCCTTCATGAGACCACCCCTCTACCCTGTGTGCTGTGGGTTGCTGGGTCCAGACAGAGTGCAAGTTGTCATAAAAAGTCCTGGGAAAACTCAGCTCTAAGAAGGGCCTTGAACATGACCCATTCAGCAGAGAACTGCTCTGCTCCAGCCAGCCAGCTCAAAAGGGGAACATTTCTGTTCCCATCATTTTTACATTCCAGCTTCTTGACAAGAGAGACTGAGAAAGTCTCAAGAAGCTCGAATGTACTAAATGGGGCAGTGTAAGAGCTCAGGCAAGAGGGAGACTCCTCCTGAGTTCCAGTACACAAGGACCTGTGACACTACCAGATGTAAGCTATGCCTCCAAGAACATCCAGGATCAGTCAGCTAAAGGGTTTTTTTGGCCTGCTACATAGCAGGAAATTATAATAGGAGGCCTAAAAAAATCCTCTGGGGGAGACCAGGAATGGGTAAGTGTGAAAGATGGATTTCCACAAGGAGAGAGTGCTAACCCTGGGGGAGGGTGAGGAGGCAGCCAGGCTGAGCAGCAGCACACAGAACCGAACACGGATGAAGTCAGGGAGGTAAGTCAGCCCTGCTGGAAAACAGGATGTGAGCACATCTGCAAACACTCAGAAATGGTGAGGAGGAACACGAGAGACTCTCTGTACATTTAAACCAATTAATACTGTGAACTGCACAGGGCTGGACCAACTCAGAGCTCCTGTTCTCTCCAAGGGAACTCACTCACCGTTTCACCAGGATGCGGATGGGATCTGTCATGAATTTGTTGGTCATTTCCAAGATTTCATGCGGCAAAGTGGCGCTGATCAGAACCACCTGTGTGGCTGGGGGCAGGTATCTGTACACATCATAAATCTGCTCCTTGAAGCCTGCAGTGCAAATCCAGCCACACAGAACAGTTAGCACGTCCTTCTCCCAAATATCCTCCTTTCACAATCTGATCTGGAATATTTTAGTGGTTCTATACTATGAGATGAACATAAATGTGTGAATCGGTAACATCAGACAAGGCACTTTATGTAGTTTAACCCATTACAGCCTATAACTAACTATAATTGTCTAACTTCTTAAACTTAACCTTAACTTCTTAGAAGTGAAGCCTGCTAGCTGGGACACCTTGGAATCTCAAAGAGGCAAGCAGAAAGCAAGTAAAAGGGAGACAAATGTTTTACCTTTATTGAGCATTTCATCTGCTTCATCCAAAACCAGCATTTTGATGGCACGAGTTCTTAAACTTCTGCGACGAATCATATCTGCAAGATTTCACTTTGTGAGATGAGAATGCTCTGAAAACAAGTGAGCCCATACTGCTCCCATCACTGTCAGGGTATTTTGGTGGAGGAGGGACAGATGTGAGAAATACAAAAGGCCAGATGAACTTAATGTCAACGGAATCCACAAATCTTGTTTGAAAGTCCATCCGGCTTGGCAGCTGCTGGTTTTTGGTTTTTTGTTTTTTTCCCCACCTGTGGGGACTAGCTCATGTTCTCCCAGTGACAGGAGCTTGTTTAAGAGCTGTGTGTTTTTCAGATGTGAACTTGAAGCCCAACACTACCTCTGTGATAACTGCAGCAAACAGTAAATGTTCAACTCTTCATGCAGCCAAACCAGAAGGTACCAGCTGCAAGCGCACCTGATTTAACAAAGATGGAGCAACCACAAGAACTGAGAAAATGTGGACCTAATCCTGGCATTCATGTAGGCCTGGCTCCTATCCCCTTGAAGATTCAGGGACTGTAATATTTTCTCCTTTTTCCAAAGCCACCACATGAAGAGTCACCTCAGCAATGAAAAGCAAAACACAAACAGAGAAAATGAGAATACCAACACCATCGATTTCCCTCTAGTCTTTTCCAGTACAACAGCAGTAAGCTGTTACCTTGTTACACTTCACATCCACGTTACATTAACGGTGCTACAGTAAACGCCATGATTCCCTTACCGAACACCCGGCCGGGCGTGCCAGCCACAACGTGCTGCCCATAGTCCAGTTTGCGGATGTCCTCCCCCACGTTGGTGCCCCCGATGCAGGCATGACACTGCACGTTCATGTAGTCTCCCAGGGCGAGGAGGCCCTGTGTGGGTACAAAGAAATGGCTTCCTTAGCCTGGCTGTTTTAAGGCTGCATTTGTGAAGAGATGCAGGTCTGTGCAGCCATGCTTTTTAAAAGAGCTGTTAGCACAAGGAGTTAGATGGATGGTTTTAATCTCTGTTACCCACACCTCCACAACAGCAGGCCTTAAAACACTGGGAACTCAGTTCCTCAGGGATTACAGCTGCTTTAGAAGTGGTGGCCTTAAAAACTCAGTTAGGACTGTGCAAAACCTCAGACTGCTAAAGCAATGAACATGATGCTGAGGAGCAAAGGGCCCTGTTTCAGATGATACTTTGTTATTTCTCTCAGGAATAGAAAGAAAAAGCAGAAGCTGCGCTTTGAGCTCTGCTGGACAAACACCAGAGCACTGGTCCCAGGCTTTGCCAGCACCTTCCAGACAGGGAAGTGCTCCTACCTTCTGAATCTGCACAGCCAGCTCCCGAGTTGGTGCCAGGATCAAGATGCGGGTCTCGCGAACCTGGGTAAAACATGGGATCACATGGAAGTTAATCACAGGACAGAGAGCCAAGCAAACAACAGACCATGGATCTCAAAGTACTCTGAAACATCACAGCTGAAGGATTTATCACANAGTTAGATGGATGGTTTTAATCTCTGTTACCCACACCTCCACAACAGCAGGCCTTAAAACACTGGGAACTCAGTTCCTCAGGGATTACAACTGCTTTAGAAGTGGTGGCCTTAAAAACTCAGTTAGGACTGTGCAAAACCTCAGACTGCTAAAGCAATGAACATGATGCTGAGGAGCAAAGGGCCCTGTTTCAGATGATACTTTGTTATTTCTCTCAGGAATAGAAAGAAAAAGCAGAAGCTGCGCTTTGAGCTCTGCTGGACAAACACCAGAGCACTGGTCCCAGGCTTTGCCAGCACCTTCCAGACAGGGAAGTGCTCCTACCTTCTGAATCTGCACAGCCAGCTCCCGAGTTGGTGCCAGGATCAAGGCCTGGGTCTCGCGAACCTGGTTAAAACATGGAAGTTAATCACAGGACAGAGAGCCAAGCAAACAACAGACCATGGATCTCAAAGTACTCTGAAACATCACAGCTGAAGGATTTATCACAGAATTTTGTGCTTAAAAAAAAAAAAAAAAAGGTGTGTGCATTTCTTGCAAAATAGAAACAAATTTCAAGCCCTTTCAAGCCCTTCAGTTCTGTGTGTTTGGTTCAGATAAACACCTTGCATTGCACAAGGATTCCAAGGCAGTGTTTGGAAGTGTCACCTCTAAAAGTATTACGAGTACTTTACAGAAATGAAACAAAAGCTGTCCTTTCCACTTAGAACATGCAACCTTCACATCTCCAGACAGTGAGAGATGAGCAACAATCCAAGCCCACAGAAAACCATCCTTTTATTCAATTTCATCTACACATTCAAGTTATAGCTCACAACCACTGGATGGACACAATGCCCCTGAGCAGAACAAAAGCAAGCAGCTGTCAGTCAAAAATCTAGGTTTGATCCTGTGCAATGTGTGACAACTGTTCAGAGAGTTCGAGGATGCTGTTAGGATTGTCTGAAGACAATTCTGGTTGCTGAGAGATTAACTTAGCCCTAACACGTGAAGAGGTCAGCTGTTAAAGCCAACTTTATGATTACAAGACTTCATCTGAACTTATTTTGCCCGACTGGCTTTAACAGTTAAATTGTTACAGAGTCTGATGAAGTTTTCAGTCAGAATTTTGTTACTGCCCATAATTAAAAGATTTCAATGCAAAGCTTCATTTTTTCACTCCTAAAGAATACGTTTTTATGATGAAGGCCAGTGATTTAGTAAAAATTATGTTTAGCATGTGCTGCTATGAAATTACCTGTATATCCAGGCATTGTAGAACAGAGATGGAGAATGTTGCTGTCTTCCCTGTTCCTGACTGTGACCTGAGAAATACATGTTTGGTGAATACTCTGGATGTCTGGACAAACAGTACAGGCAATTTCAACACATTCCACCCCTCTGCTCCCTCCCACCCCTCCACTGCAAAGAACTCAACAAAGACTTGTTATGATCAGAATCTACTGTCAATATCAGCGACAGAGCACTCCACAGCAGGGCCCCCAGCTCTGGCACGTTCACTCCTTATCAGACCAGCACTTTAACTTTCTGCCATCTGTCATGTCCAAGTAAATGATAGATAAGCCAATGCAATTTGCCAAGCTAGTAATTCCCAAAGTGAATTTGGTCAAGCTAGTGACCAAAAAAGGATTTCTTCAGTGGGATCCATATCCTTCTTTGTCTCTAAGACCTCATGTACTTTTAACAGTGACTACACTTAATAAACTTTGGCACTAACAATTGTTAGGATCACAGCAAGTTAGGCAATTGCTTGTCACATCATAAAACCACAGAATANTTCCCTGTTCCTGACTGTGACCTGAGAAATACATGTTTGGTGAATACTCTGGATGTCTGGACAAACAGTACAGGCAATTTCAACACATTCCACCCCTCTGCTCCCTCCCACCCCTCCACTGCAAAGAACTCAACAAAGACTTGTTATGATCAGAATCTACTGTCAATATCAGCGACAGAGCACTCCACAGCAGGGCCCCCAGCTCTGGCACGTTCACTCCTTATCAGACCAGCACTTTAACTTTCTGCCATCTGTCATGTCCAAGTAAATGATAGATAAGCCAATGCAATTTGCCAGGCTAGTAATTCCCACTAGTGACCAAAAAAGGATTTCTTCAGTGGGATGCATATCCTTCTTTGTCTCTAAGACCTCATGTATTTTTAACAGTGACTAAACTTAATAAACTTTGGCACTAACAATTGTTATGGGATCAGCAAGTTAGGCAATTTCACTGTTTTGCTTGTCATATCATAAAACCACAGAATAGTTTGCACTGGAAGGGAGCTTAAACAACATCCAGCTCCATCCCCCTTGGCCTTGAGCACTTCAAGGGATGAGGCATCCACATCTGCTCTGGCCAACCTGTCCCAGCGTCCCACCAATTTCAGGTCATTCCCCACGCCCTGCCAGGCACCACGGGTGGCCAATCCCGCTTCCAGCCCCAAGATAGGGAACGTGACCGACATCTCCCGCCCCGCCCCCGGCCGCACTCACTGGGCGATCACGTCCCTGCCCTTGATGATCTGCTTGATGGCTCGCTGCTGGATGGCCGACGGCTTCTCGAACCCTGCGGAGGCCAAGGGACGCGGTCAGGGCAGGCCCCGCCACCGGCCTCACGGCGCAGGCGCCACGTCCACATCCGGGCACCGCCACGGGCCACGAACGCCTCTCCTTCCCCTCAGCTCGCCCCCCTCGGCCCCGTGTCCCTCGCCCCTCGTCCCTTCCCCCTCCGTCCTCGCCGCCCACCGTAGGCGTAGATGCCGCGGAGCAGGTCCTCCCGCAGGCCCATGGTGTCGAAGGTGGGCGTCACGTCCACCTCCTCGCTCGTCTCG